>CABHPQ010162873.1:0-26431 GCA_902168405.1 Peromyscus aztecus | reverse complement strand
CTCAGCCTCTCCCCTGCCTGCTCAGTCCCTCCCCTGCCTGCTCAGCCCCTGGCCTCTCTCCCCAGGAAGCCCCAGAAAGGCAGGGGGCAAAGCCGGCTGTCTCCATTCTCACTCACAATGAACACAGGCAGGAAGAGCAGCAGCTGTCTGACAACATCCATGATCACAACTAGAGAAAAGTCATGTTTGCATCTCTACACCAGAAATTCAAGCCTCACTTGATGCGGAGTACATGACTGGGAAGATATAGGACAGGGCACAAGGGTAGAACACTGGAGTGTAGCCAGAGAAATTCTTTTTTAAAAACATATTTTAATGATATTCTTTTTTGTGGGTACAAGTGTTTTTGCTGCATGTATCATGTGCATGCCTAGTGCCCCCGGAGGTCAGAAGAGGACATCGGGTTCCCTTGGACTGGAGTTACAGATGGTTGTGAGCCACAGAGTGGGTGCTGGGAATTGAACCCAGGTCCTCTAAAAGAGCAGTCAGTGCTCTTAACAGCTGAGCCATCTCCCTAGCCCCAAGATAAATGCTTGCATGGAAGGGAGCTGTATTTTCCTCACACCTTACTTATCACGATCCGGTTTCTGTCTCAATAATTTTACTTTTCCCAGAATGTCATATAGATGAAATTATATAGTATGTGGTTTTTATTTTTATTTAAAGATTTGTTTATTTATTATGTATAGAGTGTTCTGCCTGCATATACGCCTGAAGGCCAAAAGAGGGCACCATATCTCATATTAGATGCTTGTGATCCACCATGTGGTTGCAGGGAATTGGACTCAGGACCTCTGGAAGAGCAACCAGTGCTCTTAACCTCTGAGTCAACTCTCCAGCCCAGTATGGTTTTTAAAGTCTCGTTTCTGTCACTCAGTTAACTGTTAAGTTTGTTAGGAGTTCATTCATTTTAACTACTGAGAATTCTATTTGCAAAAAAAAAATTCTATTCCATTTTCTATGGTTTGGCTGTAGCATAGCTTATCCATTTATCAGTGAGTGGATATTTCTACTGTCTCCAGTTTGGGACAAGTTTAACTGAAGCTAATACTGATAAAACAAACAGGTAGGTGTGGTGGCACATGCTTGCAAGCTAAGCTCTGGGGAGGCAGAGACAGGAGAATCACAAGTTCAAGACCAGCCTAGGCTACATAGCAAGACCTTCTTCAAAAATGGGTAGGGAATAAAAGGATGGAGAAGGTAGCTGTTAATATTCTGACCCGCCCCTTGAGGCCTCTCTTCATCCTGATGTAGAAGCCTCTTAAGGAAAAACTCTGCCCTTTTCTCTCTCTCTTCCTCCACTACCATGAGGTGTGCACCCCTCGACACCTCCCTCTCTCTTTCCCTCTTTCTCTCTTTTCTCCCTCTTTCCTATTTTCTCTTCATCTATTTTTTTTTTTTTTTCCGAGACAGGGTTTCTCTGTGTAGTTTTGGAGCCTGTCCTGGAGCTCGCTCTATAGACCAGGTTGGCCTCGAACTCACAGAGATCCGCCTGGCTCTGCCTCCCAAGTGCTGGGATTAAAGGCTTGCGCCACCACCGCCTGGCTCATCTCTCTATTATAATAAACCATTTCCTTGCGGGTGTAGCGTCTGGGTTGTGAATGTCCACCCGCCGCCCTGATGCCATGCCGGCATGGAGTTGGTTGCCCACCAGCCCGTAGCTGTATCTGCCCAGCATGCCAGCATGGTTCCCTGCAGGAGTGGGATACCCTGGCTTGGCCAGCAGGGGGTTTCCCAGGCATGCATAATTCATTACAGTAGCCTCTTTGGTCTGGTGAGTATGGAGCATGCATCATGTTTAGCTGGAGTCTGGATGAAACACAGCTGGCTGCGCATTACCCTCCAGGATTCTGACTCCTTGGGGGAACTGTGGGTGCTGGTAGCAAACATGGGTCCTCCGAAAGAGTAGTTAGTGCTCTTAACAAGGGAGCCATCTCTCCAACCCCCACCCCATCCCTTCTCCACTTTTGCTGGATGTTTTTGTTTGTTTGGTTGGTTTTTTTTTTTTTTTTTTTTTGGAAGAGAAGAGGGGAAGGCACATCACTAAAGCAGACCTTATGATTTCCTTTTAGGAACACAGTAACACAATTTCAGAATTTGAGAAACACATGACATGTGCATTGAGTCAAGATGAACCCGGAGGAGGCAAGTGGCCGCTCACAGCTCCCTGTCTACTCTGATGACTTCTGACTGCACTGATGAGAAATTAAACGGGCTCATGACTTATTAACTGGATGGGAAAATGTATATTTAAACACTCCCGATCCATGCAGAAGACTAAATCAGTAATGCTAAACTCTCAATCATCTCTGAAGTTGAAGGAATGTAACACAGGGGAGCTAAATTACTTACCCCAAGCAAAATTCTCTCCATTTACAGAGTGCTGGTTAGACCGAATGGGTCTTTTGACCACCAAAGGGCAATTTTACTCTTTGGCCAGTCACAACTGTTAATTTTCATATCTACTTTTTATATATGTTACCTCCAACTAACTGTACCCACCCCCACTTTTATATCAGCCAGAAGGATGTTTGTACACTAATTATCCACTAGCCAGTGCTGGCTGAACACTGCTTCAACCCTGAGGTGATTGTATTTTTTTATCACAAGCAAAGATCCTTAACATTTTGGTGGGCTTTGCAGGCTTATGATGCACAAATGTGGGATTATTTTTTTTTTCCCTTTTGGCCTTGTTGCATTTGCAAAATGTAAATAATAAAACCTGCTTCCAAATGTTGAGGTGAAGACTGAGAGAAAAAGAAAAACCAAACCAATAAACAATCAAAACAGGCAACATCTCTTAACAGGGCACTCGGCAGGTGACAGACAGATGTCCATCTAGCAACCCAAACCTACAGCTTCCAGCTGGGCTGGCTAAAATCTTGAAGTGGGTTTCTTAACCAACACTGGCTGGCTTGTCTGCCCTGGCCCCCTGCTCTGGGAAACAGCACACTGCTCTAACCCACACGACCACAGGAAAAAAAACCGTAACTGACATTTCTTATGAGGTGGGTTTTGTACAGGTAATGAGATTGGGGTGGACACTCGGCCTATGTTAGGCTCCAATCTCTTCTCAGAGCTAAGGGCAAGCAAAAAGGAGACAGGTAAAAAGCAGATGTGTATGTCTACACTACCTCAGCACCACCCTCCACCCCACCCCCCACCCCTGCACCCCCTTCCTTGATTGTGTCTGAGCTTAGGAGTCCCATAAGGTAATTAAGGTGTAAGATTATTTAAATTGTTTTCCGCTGCTTATAATCAATGATCTTTGTGTTAGTCATTGTTACTATAACAAAACACCAGAGAGAGTCAATTGATGGGGTGGTTTGAAAGAAAATGGCTCCCAAAGCAAACGGCACTAAGGGGAGGTGTGGCCTTGTTGGAGGAAGTTTGTCACTGTGGAGGCGGGCTTTGAGGTTTCATATCCGCTCAAGCCTCACCCAGTGAGACAGTCTACTTTGTGTTGTCTGCAAGATGTAGGACTCTCAGCTACCTCTCCAGCACCATGTCTGCCTGCACGCCACCATGTCCTCGCCATGATGATAATGGACTGAACCTCTGAAACTGTAAGCTGCCACCTCAAGTAAATGTTTTCCTTAATAAGCGTTGTCATGGTCATGGTGTCTCTTCACAGCAATAGAAACCCTAACTAAGACAACAGATAAAGAGAAAAGGCTCGCTTGGCTCACAGTTCTGGAGGTTCTAGCCCATGATCAATTGGGGGAGTGCTTACTTACTCCCCCAGGAAGCCAAACAGGGAAGAGTGGGTAGGAGCTCATCAGTCCATTTCAAGGGGACACCTTCAATGACCTAGGTACCTCCCACTAGAAGCCCTACCGCTTAAAGGTCTCCACAACTTCCCAGTAGCGCCACTACCACCAGGGGGACCAAACCTCGGCACATGGGCCTTTCAGAGACACAGCCAGGATTCCAACCTTAGCAGTCTTTGACATCTCACTCTCCATGACGGCAAAGCCCTGTGTGTCTGAGGTGACTCTCAACTTGAATAGCAAATGACTCCAAAGGCATACACCAAGATGAGTGGCTATATTCTCCCCCAGGCCCATGTCCAGCTGAGCCTCTGATAAGTGGGGGGAGGGGGGAGGGCGAAAATGAGGGAGCTGTTTGGGCAATTTCAAGTTTGGAATAATGAGAGTCATAGATCCCAACCCATCCGTAGGCTGCAGGAGAGTGTTGGGGAATAGGTTTGGTGCTGGGGAACTGTGGGACCAGCTTGGGTTGCTTCACCCCGTGAGCCTCGGTTGCCTTTGTGACAATGACAACAGTATGAGCCTGCACAGGGCTCCTCAGTCAGAGCCCAACTGGGAAAAGGAAAAACCGCTCTGAGAATATGAAACAGAAGGAGCTTTGCTGGAAGTGGTAACATGGGTGAGGACAGAGTTAAAAAGTGGGCTGGAGAGATGGCTCAGAGGTTAAGAGCACTGGCTGTTCTTCTAGACGTCCTGAGTTCAGTTCCCAGCAACCACATGGTGGCTCGCCACCACCTGTAATAGGATCTGATGCTCTCTTCTCTCATGCAGGCATTCACGTAAATAGAATACTCATATACATAAATAAATAAATCTTTAAAAAAAAAAGAGTTAAAAAGCAAGCAGGGTCCCATGCTGGTGGTACAGGCCTGTAATCCAGTTACTCAGGCCGGGGGATTCCAAGTTCAAGGCTTGCTTGGCCTATGAAGGGAGTTTAAGGTCAATCTGGGCAATTTAGTGAGATCCTGTTTCAAAATAAAATATAAGAAAGACCCGTTTTGTAGCTTTAGTGATAACAAGCTTGTTTTAGATCCAACCAGCAGCAGCAGAAAGAGAAGGGGAAGAAGGGAGGGGGGATGAGGAAGAAGAAGAGGAGGAGGAGGGGAAAAAAAGAGGAAGAGGAGGAGGAGGGGGAAGAGGCCATTGTTGCTTCCACACTAAAGGGCCCAAGGGAATTCAGAGTAGAAGGAGTGGCCAGGACTAATCCAAGCAACCACACCAGGGCTGGCCTGTGCGGAGGTGGCCTGTGCCCTGAGGAGACCCAGCAGCTGTGGGTGCGGCCACCAGTTGTTCGAATCTTAGATGGTCTTTTCATAAAAAGCCCAGAGCCAGATATCAGGGTGAAAGCTGAAAGATCAGAGAAGCAGAACAGCCAGCCACTCACTCTTACCTCTACGAAATCCTCAGCCTAAAGAGAGTGAGTTCCTGTTTCCTCATGCCTTATATACCTTTCTCTGCCCTGCCATATTACTTCCTGGGATTAAAGGCATGTGTGCTTCCCAAGCAAAGGCATGAGATTCCAAGTGCTGGGGTTAAAGGTGTGTGCTACCACTGCCTGACTTTTATGCCTGATCTAGTGGCTGGCTCTGTCCTCTGATCCTCAGACAAGTTTATTAGGGTACACAATGTATCACCACAGCCACCCACCTAGGCTGAACCTGCAAACAGTGTACAGGAGTCAGGACACAATGTGACCCAGGAACATGCCTGTGCCACCTCAACTCTGGACAGGAATCACCCATTATCCCCAGTGGTTGGCAATGCTATTATTTGATGAGCGAACTAAGGAACGGAGTGGGTTATAGAAGTTGCCGGACAACACATTAAATGATGGTAGACTGGAAATCAGACCCAGAAAACCCAGTTCAGTCCTTTCACTGGTACAGCAAACAAAACAAAAGGCTACATTGTTTCGGGATGACATCTGTGGTTAGCTGATGGACTTGCTTTAAAGATTTCACACTCCAGACTGCACTTAGGCTGTTCCACCACAAAGGCTGTACAGGTAGGTGTTCCCGGTCACTCTGACACTGCCCCGCTCAGGGCCCTCCTGGTTCACATCCCGTTCCAAATGGAACACTTTTCCCTCTGCAAACATCGTCACCGGGGTCTGGGAAAACCCGACTGTCTGTGTATATCCTTCATTGAGTAGCTGTCCATCAAGAAAGGCCTGCAGTTTAGATTGGGATGGTAAGTATATTAGCTAAGGAAGGCTGGGGTCAGTCTGAGGTGATAGTACCTCGTGGCGGGGAGACCCAGTGGTAGGAGCAAAGGGCATCTGGTCACACTGTGTCCACAGTTAGGTAGCTGACAGTGGTGAATGCTGGTGCTCACGCTTTCTCCCCACCCCCTCTATTTTTCCCCCAGTCCAGGGACCCAGCCCCCATCCAGGGTGGATTTTCCCCTCCTGGGTGAAACTTCTCCGGAGACGCTCTTACAGACACGCCTGTGTTTCCATGGTAATTCTAAATCTAGCCAAGGTGACGGTGAAGATTAACCATCGCAGTGAAAATTCAAGAATGCTTTTTTGTCTCTGTAAAAGTCATTGCCATCCAATGATTCTGGGACGTCAGAGGACATAAGGGCCTAACTGGAGCCCACGGCCACAAGGCACATTCCACAGGTGTGCTATGTCACATCTACATCACCCTCTTCTACAACCTCAGCAGACAGGACTAAGAGCAAAGCAACCTAGTTTTGGTTTCACAGCTTCCAAAGCCTCACATCACTAATGTCACGATATCAGAGATAGAGCATAATCTGTATCAAGACTAGCACTGGGATAAAAAAGGTCCTAAAAATAAGGGAAATACCTGAAGAGACCATTTTTTTTTAAAAAAAATAAACTAGGCTATGATTTTTAGATTCTAAAGGCAGACAGCGAATATACTGTAAAGTTAACCTTTGAGGAAGAAAAAAGGCTTCCATGTTTTGAGGTTTGCACCTATGTATTGGAGGATTTATTAAAGCAACTCCACGGAGTTAAAAAGGAGGTTTATTTTGGTGGGGTAACTTACAGCTAGTAAAGGGGTTGGTTACAGGATCCGGGAGAGGTGAGGTGCAGTCCAGCTGAGTTCTCCGGATCACCAGGAACCAAGAGCGCCGGCATGTCTGGATCTTGGGTCTTAAGGGCTCTCATCTCGGTCCCGCCTCAGGGGCAGGTCAGAGGTAGGCGTGACAGTTACCGGAAGCCTCTCAGGGGGTAGTGCTTCCAGGTCAAAGCTGGAACAGCTACCCACTACACCTATATATCAGGGTTTTTTTTTTGCCTATTATTAATATTAATCATTATTTTGAGATACATTTCACTATGTCACCTCAGATGACATAGAAGTCACTATGTAAGCAGTCTAGCCTTGACCCAGAGGTCACCTTAACCTTCTGAGTGCTATTTTCTTGCCAATTATACTATTGTTTATTCTTCTTCTTGGACCTATTACCTACAAAGATGTATTATCTATAGTATTTATCACTTACAGTTTATTGAAATTCTTGAATTCTGACATTCGAGGCTCCCATACTAACTTAGAAATAGAAAAGTGCAGTTGGGTATAGTGGCTCACGCCTTTAATCCCAGCAGAGGAGGAGGCAGAGGCAGGCAGATCTCTGAGTTCGAGGCTAGCCAGGTCTATAGAGTGAGTTCCAGGACAGACAGAGCTACACAGAGAAATCCTGTCTCAAAATAAATAAATAGATAAATAAAATAAAATGAAAGAAATAGAAAAGCATGAGGTAGGAGGGAGCCCCTGCACTCCCCTGTGTGCCTGTGTATCTCCTAAGATGAAGCATCTATGAACACATGTGCACTACACTGCCCAGGCTTCCAGGTTCCACACCAGAGAGAAAGAAAATCACATGTCTAAGGACTTAAGACATCACATCGTACTATACGTCATCTGGAAGAAGACACAGCTCTCTAGTAAGAGCTGCTCACCCATGAAATGAAATAATCCTCTGGGAAAGGATGATGAATTAGTTCATAAACATTGTATGTTTTTAACTGGCCTGGGAAAAATCAAGTACAGGAGGCACAGTAGGAACCTTATTGGGCAATATCCCATCTGTAGTGTTGTGGGATATTTAATCGGACTGTAAAATTCTAAGACTGTGTTAATAAAAATAACTCTGGATGGGGGGGGGGGGGGGGAGCCAGCAACTAGTTGACAAGAATTAGCCATAGAGAGGATGGAGGACCCAGGAAGGCAGATAGAGAGACACACAGGAAGGAGTAGGGAGGGACTTAGAGATTCATGGTCTTTTTGATTTGGGACAAATGAAGAGACATTCTCTTGCTGCATCTCTGGCCAAAAAGGAGGGTCAGCTGGTTGCTTCTCAGCTTCTCTGATCTAGCAGATTTTCACCCCAACACCTGAATCCTGAGTCTTTATTGGTAAACAGAATGATAGAGACTCAGCTAAAATCTACATTGGGTGGCCACAGCCAAGCCCCTGCCGGTGAGACCAGAAATCCCGCCAGGTCACGGTCTGAGCAGCAGAGTGCTGACACTGGGGCAGAGGGTCGAAGATGGTAGTTAAAAAGTCAGCAGGTTCAGGGGTGGCCGCTAAGCTGACAGAAAAACATCACTCTAGCCCACTGCGCCCAACACCATGGTGCAGGTGGGTTGAGCATTCAGCGTGGACAGTGCTGTGGGAAGTTTGGAATGTTCCTTAGTACCACACAGCCCCCCGCATGCTGGCTCTAAGGCTTCCACCTCTCCCTAGAGGCACAGAGGGTGTCAGCTGTCCAGAGTCACGTGGGCACAGAAAGGCTGGCAGGGGAATCTACCAGACCGCATCTTACCGCAGTGAGCATCACAGGTAGCACCCTGAGGGGGGAGTGGGAAGCGGAAGAGCAGAGCAGGTCAGAAATGGGAAAGAGAGCATGAGGACCCCCCCAACAACAATGACCCCAGCTCCCCACCCCCCACACCGACAAACAGGAAGGTGTCTCCTGAAAGGAACAGTGGTTTTGTAGATGTGGTCAGGGTAAGGATTCTTACGGGTGGGGTTATTACCCAAGTTGGCCCAGAGGCCAATCGTAAGCGTCCTAACGGAGAGGCACGGGGAGACGGCACGCTGCAGGGACTCAGGCGCTGTGGAGGTAGAGGCCGATGTGACACAACCCCCAGGAAGGAATGCGAACAGCAAGCAGAAGCTGGAAGGGGTGAGGGGCAGGCTCTTCCCTTGAGTCTTCAGAACAAGTCCACCCCTTGGCTCAGCTCGGTGAGGCCGGCCGACTGGCCCTCTGACCTCCAGACTGTGGGTGAGTGAATTCCTGCTGCTCTCCGCCTCGAGTCTGAGGTAACTTGCTAAGGCAGCTGCAGGACACACATATGCTGACCCGTTGAACGTACACTAGGTGCCTCTCAGCTCTGCCCCGTCCTGGCCAGGCACTGCCAGCTCCTCATCTGAGGATGCTTGCATAGTCCTCAGCGTACGGCAACTGTGTGTTCTTGCTGATAACTCACAGGTCTGGGTCCAGCACTGGGCCAGCAGTTAGAAGTCAAGGTTTCAGACCAGGTTTGGTGCAACACTGGACAATTCATGTAAAACTCAAGGCTTTACTTTCTTCATTTATAATGGGGTACAACATGTGCTAAGTTCCTGCAAGGATTAAAAATGATCAAATGGACCCTCAGAAAACCGTAAAGCATGTCAGAACATGCGCACAGTCCCGATTATTCTCTTCTCAGTCCCCCCTTGGTTGGACTTTCCAATACTTTAAAGCATTGACTCAAAGGACTGTGTCATATTGAGTCACATACAGTACAACATAAGACATGGTGCTGCCTATCAAGGGATTTACAGTCTAGCTCGGGGGCCTTCACAATGCTATGATAAAGAAGGTGGAAAAGATAACCACTTGGCTGTAGTGAAAGAAAGACCTCACAGAGTGTGATACAAATACCCAGCTCCCCAAAGGAGCATCACTTCTAGGCAGAAGTTTTAAGGACAGTTAACAATACTTCAGTAACTATGCAAATGCAAGAAGTGGCACCTCCATCCAACCTTCAGTGGACCCAACCTTCAGTGGACACTTGACAGAAAAGATGTTGCTTTAAATCGTCAAGATATTTGGTTTAGTTGTTACTGCAGCATATGCTAGCCTGTGCTGACGGATACTAATGCTTACAGAAAGACTAATGGGGGAGATAGAAACAGGACTCGAGTCATAAGCACAGCAAGGTCACATGACACTTGTACAGCGCTTGAGAGCTAGATCATAAAGTGCTTCATGGGACTTGAAGACTCACAGACTTGCTTGCGACAACCACTCGGTACAATTCGTCCTCTGAGGGTAGGACTAGGAAGTTCTCGCTCATGTCTGCACTTTGGTGCCAAGCATGGTGGCCAGTCCACTGTGAAGGCTTACTAAATGCATATTTAATAAATCCTCCAAGATGTAGATAGGGTGGGGAGAGAGAAGGAGAAAGAGAGAGAGAGAGAGAGAGAGAGAGAGAGAGAGAGAGAGAGAGAGAGGGAATTACACGGCGCGACACCTTGAGGTAGTAGAGAAGAGAGAACCCCAAATTTACCCCGCATCACTTCGAAGTGCGCAGGAACAAACGTGGCTGACTTACGATGAAATAAGCACAAAAATACAGAACCCCCTTCTGAACCGTGAAGAGCATTTCAATCCCCTGCCTTATTAGCAGGCTTCTTAGGTACAGTCTCTGACAAGAGGTCCCAAGGCTTAAGAGGATGATTAGAGTCTTATGACTAAAACTTTATGCTGGGAATACAGCTCGGCAGCCCAGAACTCGCCCAGCAAGTGCAAAGCCCTGGGTTCAATCATCAGCACCACAAAAGTGAAAACTAAACAAAAACTTGCCAGTGGGGAGCAAATTTGGAAGACAAGGCATACACTATCCATCCCCATCTTTCATTTGTACAGTACAGGCAGCTTCCCAACCTTCTCTTCATTTTAAGAAACTTTTCCCTTTGCTTTCAACCCCCAGCTTAGTGAATTTAATGAATAGTACTAGGTTTTATCTTTCTTATAAATATCTTCTACAGCCTCCATTACGTCAATAAAAAAGACAAAGCAACTATTAAGTTAGAGGGGAGAGAGAGATAAATCAGACCATTTCCTTTAGGCACGAAAGGGTCGCAAGACAATGACTCCGGGCCACTGAATTTGTAGGGGAAATATATGAAGAAATTTCCCTCCATCTGTTACACATAATGCTTTTAGTAATCGCTGCTTATCTTTGAAATGGGATTCCTGGTGGCAGCGGAAGCTGGAGCGGCGAGCACCTCTGGAGGGGGGGTGGCTTCTGTCACACTTTACTGTTCTCTAATTCACGTAGAAAGTCAAAAGTGTCACTTGGATTGGCCAATAAATACTAACTGGCTGTAGGGAGGTATTTTTTTTACCTTTGCTGTTCCTTTTACTACTCAGGGACTTGACAGGGAAGAAAGGAACGCCGTAAGACACTCCTGTTTCACAACGCTTTCCACTGCCCGACCTGGAAATGGGGATGTCAGAGGAAACTACCTGAAACGCCCCTGGATAATGTACTTTAAACTGGACGATGGGGCATTATAACCATGCTCTGTTTATTTATTAAAACTGATATTCCACTTGCTTTCCAGAATGAATCAGTGGCTTACAATAAAAGGCACGTGTCATATCAAGTTTTCACATTTTCAAAAAAGTAAAAACTTAAAATCAAGTGGAAGGCAGAGGATGTAATTCTAAAAGTCAACAAGGGTAAGTGTTGGAAACCCATTCAACCATTTCTGGCCCACGGAAATGGCCGTGTCTGTGGTTCCATGCACAAAAACTCCTATGACTGAGAAGTCTACTTGAAACTTCCTTGTAGAAAGGGAAACAGCAAACTATGTAATATTCACTAATAACTAAGTTCTCTTGTGCAAGTTCTTTAAGAGACAGTGTTTTCTAGAACATTTCAAAGAAATGTGCAACCAAGTTTTCAGTTCCAGGGCCACTTTGCAATGTGAAAGGTCATCTTCCGTGATGGCATTATCAAACAAGTAGGGACTTTCTTCATAAAAGTTGTGTCGCTGCCGGGCGTCGGTGGCGCACGCCTTTAATCCCAGCACTGGGGAGGCAGAGGCAGGCGGATCTCTGTGAGTTCGAGGCCAGCCTGGGCTACCAAGTGAGCTCCAGGAAAGGCGCAAAGCTACACAGAGAAACCCTGTCTCGAAAAACCAAAAAAAAAAAAAAAAAAGTTGTGTCGCTAAGAAGCAACGCTTTGCCAAAAAAAAAAAAAGAAGCAATGCTTTGCAAGAAAGGCATGGGACAAGGTACCAGCAGATCAGAGTCTCAATAATATTCCTTTGCAACCATACAAGATGGTTTAAGTTAGTGCAGAATCAATGTTTTTTAGTGTTTTCTAACCCGACAGAAATCTGGATCAGTTTGTGGTTCACTGTTCTGAAGCCAAAGGTGTCTGACGCTCACAAAGATCATGTGTAGGACACCTCAGAGCCTTCAAACGACTGAGACAGATGTTGGGGCTCTCCCCCAGGAACAGGGCGCGGCAGACAGTGGCTTCTAAAATCATTTGGGCCTGGGAGCCCTTTTTTCCTTAAGCACCAATATTGAGAGGGATGATACTCAAGTTCAAAAACTTTGTAGGAGAGTTGACTAGAGTTGGTATTCTTCAAGCTGTGACTCCTCGGTGGCTACCAACAGCAGGTATGAGTTAGACAAGCAAGAAAAACAAGACCAACAAAACCCCAAAGGCCCAGCACTCCTGGAGGGCAAGCGCCACTGTATTCAAGTTTGGTTGGTTACACGTGAGGAGAGGGAGAGAGGGAGAATGCTGGGCCGCAGCACAGACTCGACTCCTTACAGGTCCCGGCAAGGAAACTTGAAGAGCAATGCACAAAAATCATGAGTAAGTATTGAAGAAGACAGGAATTCCTATGACCTTAGAGTAAATAGGCTTGTACAGTCCGTTTGCGTGTGAGAAGAGACACACACTTAACACTGTCCTCAGCAGGGCCGAGGGAAAATGTCCCTCCACTGCTGGTGGGGGGGGGGGGGGGGGGGGGGGGGGGGGGGGGGGGGGGGGGGGGGTCGACGGACGCGGCATGTGCAATCTAGGGAAGCAGGTTACATGAAGGGTCCTTGGGGAACGAGCAGCTGGCAGGCATGGGTGTGTGTGCTTGTAATCCCAGCACTCTAGAAGCCGAGGCAGGAAGGTGATGAGTTCCAGGAGGAGGAGGAGGAGGAGGAGGAGGAGGAGGAGTTCTGAGCTAGCCTGGGCTATCTATTATTCCTACAATCAAAATATTGAAAATGCCTCTAACTCCCTGAAATTCTTTATTTTCCCCAAAGGTTGTTCTTTGATAATCCCCCTTGATAATCCCCACCTTCTGTCACCATTGGGTAGTTCATCTTGCCTTTTTTTTTTCCCCCACCCTAAGAATTTTATATTAACAGAGCTATACGGTATGCATTACTTTCCTCGGTGTGTATGGGGGTCTTGTTTCTACGGTTATTTTGAGAGTCAGCATGTTGCTGTGTGAATCAGCAGCTGGACACTCGTGTCTCTATTCACCTGCTGACGGATCTTGGACCTGGACACGGCTTTGGCTACTACTCTACCCCCGGGAAGCCAAAGCTGGGTAGGTGCCGGGTGGAGAGACGCAAGCGCTAGCACAGGCCCCCACCCGGAAGGAGCATGGGTAGCTTTCCACTCCAGGCTTAGGGCATGCACAGCCCTTCCAGGACCTAGTTCCCAGCTGAGCATCTGGGACACGAGCCGTGATGCTCTGCTCACAGTAGCTCCAACCTTCTCCACTCTTAAGACACTCATCCATGTCTATGCGAGTGGCTTAGCCACTGCTTCCACCATGACTACTTCTTGGAATGCTCCAGGATGGTGCCTTGAAGACTGGTTCAGAAAATGGCCGTAATCAAGAACATCGTATCTCCTTCCTACTGGTTCCAGAAAGGCTGACTCATCACTTGGCTCAGGACTCAGGATTTGAAAGATGCACATTTTTCAGGGAGCCTTGAACTGTTTGCATCCTCTGGAAACAGCAGGGCAAGGCCCCTGGCTAGTGCTAAAACCCACAGAGGACACCGGGTAATGAGCAGAGCCAGAACCACAAGAACGGATGAGGCACTTCCCACAAGGATTTGGCTTCTATGTCACCATCAGGGACAGTGCCACCTGACTGATGCGATTGAAGATGCCCACCTGAATTCCCTGAGGGCAAGTTTTCTAGGCAACCACTTCAATGTCTTTCCTTAAAGGTTATTATTCTCTGCTCCAAGTGCAGCGAGCACCTCAGCGTGATTAATGGGAGGCAAGGATGGTACTTGTGAAGAGCTATACTATCCCTACAACGGGAGTCCGTAGACTGGCCAAGAAAATCCTGATGCCCCTGCTTATCATGAGGCCGTATTAAAAAGATATTAACTCTAGAGGTCACGATAATACTGTGGCACAGGGGGAGAATTATTATTCTCTCTCCAAAGACTTCTCTCCCTGAGGCATGGCAGCAGATACCCCAGATTAAACTTTTATCAGCAGAGCCTGGGGTTCCATCAATCTTTCATTACTGTCTGGCTCATAGAATCCTCAACTGGATGGCATTAGGAAACTGTCTCCCATATGGAGACCCAGCAAATTACATCTAGGAGAAGCAATGATGGCCAAGCAAAAATATTTTTCTTTATCTATCTATCTATCTATCTATCTATCTATCTATCTATCTATCTATCTACACACACACACACACACACACACACACACACACACACACACACACAACTTTCAGATTAGCTAAAAAAGAAAAAAAAAAGCTAAAGGTGGGGTAGGGTCAGGGTAGACCAGATGGCCCAATGGTTAAGAGTTCACATTGCTCTTGCAGAGGATCTGAGTTAGCTTCCCAGCACCCATATCAAGTGGCTCACAACTTCCTCTGCCTCCGAGTGCTGGGATTAAAGGCGTGTGCCACCACTGCCCAGCACCCTTCCCCTTTCAAAGGCAATTACCTCATGTATTTTGTCACAGTGATTGAAAGCCGACCGATACCCCGCCCCCAATATGCATGCTGAGTGACACAGTGTAGTATAGCTGAACAACAGAACAGTCACAGCCACATACTTAACACAACTCTCCCAAGTGCTCTGTGCTGGAGTTTGCATAAGAAATGTCTCCCAAAGACTCCTACACGAAGGGCTTGGACTCCACCCTGGCACGAGTGGGAGGTGGTGGAACCTTTAAGAGTGGGGCCTAGTGGAAAGATGAAAGGTCACTGGGGGCATGCTCCTAAAGGCATATTAAGACCCTGGCTCCTTGTCACCCTCTTTGCTTCCAGGCCACACGTTCCTACCATGAATGTGGAACTAAGGCTTACGTAAAAGTAACAGGGCCAAATAATCTCAGGCTAAAGCGAACCTTTCCGCTCTTTAAAGGGGACAATCTCGGGTATTTTGTCACAGTGATGGAAGCCTGACTGGCACCTGCCCCACAATGTCACAGACTGTACAAGCAGCTGTCTCCTTCAGTCTGTACTAGTTCATTTTTCACTGTCAACAAAGGCCCCCACAGGACCACCGAGAAGCAGAAACAATACCAGTTATCTGAAAGGAGAGGAAGAAGAATTGCCCCTGGTAATAACTCAAAGGCCTTGAAGAGAACATTAAGGGATGCTCATGAGAGCAGTCATTCCAAGACAGGGCTCTGACCTGTGACACATAAGGATCTTATTAGTCATCAAAATCAGAAAAGAGCTACATGAAGCATTTTCTAGGAAGAGGTCTGCCCTACAAACCACACTTCGAACAGTTCCACAGGGTACACGTTCAATCTGAGTAAGAAGGGAGGACCCGTTACCAAAAAGCACATGTACACAATGCTGTTGATGGCTGCTATTAATTATGGAAAAATTTTACCTTCCTTAGAGTGGGCCCAATGGGGTCTCCACTTACAGTCATTATTTACTGAATGCAATCAAATTTTTCTTAATAAACAAACCCCAGCAATTTAGCGTGGCCACTAATTTAAACAAATGAGTGTACTACCTTGAGCGGCCTTTTCCAAAGTGTGTTTCATGTGAATGTATTTCCATGAAGGAAACGGATATATATCCATACCCCCTCTTCCAGCCTCCCCCGCCACACACAAAGGCTTGGTCCTCAAAGTAAGGCCTAGAGGAAGGTGTTCTGGTCATATAAGAACATGACCCTGATGGGGACACTGGGACCCTGGCCCCCATTTCTTTCTCCCCCTGGTTTCCCAGCCATGATGAGGGAAAGAGCTCCCTCTACCACATGTTTCCCTCAAGATTTACAGCCGCCTTACTAGAGTCCTAAAAGCAATGGTGCTAACCGATCATGAACCATAGTACCCTTTTCCTTTTTAAAAAAATTGGTTACCTGAGACACTTTATCACAGCTACACAAAACTGACTAGTATTCCAGTGTAGACACGGAGTGTTCCAGTGTAGACTGCAGTACAAAGCCTCAGAGTGTGAAAAGGGTCCAGAGTGTGAAAGGACCTGCCACTTTGTTTAGCAGTTTCCCAGGTGTCTCTAGACCCTAAGTCTAGACCCTAGACTTAAAGCCTCGACCCTTTTGAAGGGACTCTAGCCAGCCTGAGCACGCCAAGCATGGCTCTGGCAGGTCGTGCCCTTCTCCCATTCCCTCTGCCTTGCTAAAAACCGTTAGATCATAATCCCTAAGGCTAGCCCCCAAGGTCTCTTCCCTTATTTGGCCACTTCCTCCTCCTGAGGCTGACTACCAAGGTCCAGCTATCAAAGTATGGAAGTCCAGCAATCAAAAGCCCCCTTGGCTCACCTAATTAACACGCCCAATAAAAATTAAACACCTCATCCTGACACAGAGTTTTCCCTTGTACCTTTTTAAACCGCCGTTTGCCTAAGGGCCACGTCTGTCTCCCCGTCCCCCTTGTCCTCTCTCTCTTGTCTCTGTCTCTTATTCCCTGCCCTTTGTCCCTTGGGGGAGGGGGAATCTCCTTGGTGCTGAGAACTTGGTCTTGGGGGTCCTGAGCTGACACTGTTCCCTTTCACCTTTAACACAGTTCCTCATGTAGTGGTGACCCCCCAATCATAAAATTATTTCGCTGCCACTTCATAACTGTCCTTTTGTTACTGTTATCAATTGTAATATAAACATTTGTGGAGACAGGTTTGCCAAAGGGGTCGCCACCCACAGGGTGGAATGCTCTAGACCCTTTTACTATGGTTACCTTACATGGTACACCAACGTGAAAGTTTCCCACTAGTGAGAAACCCTGACAGACCCATCTACCCCTTCTCCTCATGGGAAATGAGAGGGCTTAGCGATTGCCTTTGGACAATGGATACAGGATCTCAGTGCCCCTTCCTAGAAGATGGCTTCATATCTGTCACTGGAAACATAACCAGAAAACAAAAATGGGGGTCGTCTCTGCTAAAGTCCCCTTAGGTTGAGAAAATCGGGTTCATTTATGGTTGACACTTTCATTAAAGAATGAGGAGAAAATTGCTCCCCGTGGTGAAAAACTCTGAGTTTAAAGTCTACCTAGGCCTTTGAAACAAGGAAGTGACATCCCTCGTACCCACGAGTGGAATGGTGGCCTGGCAGGCCCAGACAGACCAAAGGAGAAGTGGTTCTCCGGTCATGCGCCTCCGTGACTGAGGACAAAACACCAGCTCGAAAGCCCAGTGCCAACCACACACTGAGGACACCCTCTTTAATGCAGTGGTGGGGATACAGCACATCAGTCTAGGTGCTCCTTGGGGAGACACACTACCTCTAAAACTCCTCACCAGTCTCCGTCTCTCGATATTTATCTCCCCGTGAATAAAGGAGCCAAAGTGTGGTGTGCCAGGCAGTCAAGCAAATGGGTTCCAAAAAACCATAACACCCATCATGAAGGCACGCCTCTCAGCCAGTACGAAGCTGCAGCCAGCTCTGAAACCCTATGAGCAAACCCCACAGAGCCTACCTCAGAGGCAACCCCAACTCCCCATCCTGTTCATAAGAGGCCTTTCCAACTCAGCCCGGGGAAGGCAGCAGATGGGGTATCATCACCCTTCCCTCCCCCAGAATGCCACTTCACCCAAGGTAAAACTACTACCGGAGGAGTTTCAAGGAGATACAGTCGCTTGAGGGCCTTAAGAAAACGTTAAACCCAGAACACTTTCAGAAACTCTGAAGCTACACAGCTCAGTGGGGTGCAATACGTTATTGGGGAAGGTTTGGCCCTTTCAGTCTGGCACACATACTTTTCTTACTCTTTTTAACCACCTTGAGAAACCCCTCAAGAGAGGCCGTTTTCTCAGCAAGGCACGGTACAAAAGAGAATACGAAATGGCCTTGTTTTCTCCGGCAAAATGAAACACTGTTATGTTTTATTCATGCAAAGTGAAAACCCTTTTCCTTTGCAGCATTACAAATTGAATTTGCTCTTGTAAATTGCTGTTAAGGAAAAAAAAAAAGAGAATCAAAAGCAAAGGAAAGTTAAATACACACACACACACACACACACACACACACACACACACACAGAGCCGGAATACAAAGGCTCCTTCTTCCAGGGCATGAAAGCTCCGGGGACCAATGGGAAGAAACAGAACCTTTAAGTGGCAAACTTGCTTCTTTACTAACAGCTCCCAAAGGGCTCAAAGACACCCCCTACCCCTAACCACAGAGACACGCTGCGGTCCCAAAGGGCTCAAAGACACTCCCTACCCCTAACCACAGAGACACTCTGAGGTCCTGATAGCCTGGGGGGAGGCTGTGCTCTTTGGTGGGGATGGGGGTGGGAGGGGCTCTTCCTGCTCAGCAGGTAAACTGAAGTTATCAGGGTTTGCAAGGGTTTCCTATTGTCCATTTCCTGTGATCGACTCTCCTCCAAGCCACCAGAAGGCTGACCCCTCCCCAACTGCAGAGACTTGAAAAGGAAGTCATGTAATTAGATGGATCTGTTAAGCACATGTCGCTTAAAAAAAAAGAAATCAAGAGTAAACATTCATTAAGCACTTGCATGTTTTCATGACTGTGCCCATTATTCTACACGCACGTTGGTGCACGCACACACATGCTGTTGTTCCCTGGCAGGGTCTCCACTTCTCAGAGGAGAGAAGAAAACGAGGCACAGAGAGCCTCAGCAATTTGACCATCTAGAATCCAAATCACATTCTCTCATACACATGTAGCAACTGGATTTATTTTAAAGACATAGTGTAGACCGAAAACTTGCATGGGTAAAATTTAAACCAAAATATACGTAACCGGGCTGAGGACCTGCCTCGTGGTGGAGCACTGACTTGGTACGCTTGGGGCCTTCAGTCAAGGGACACTGTGAACAAAACCCAAACAAATAACCGACCTGAATACACATTTCTAGTCGTGGGAATACATAATGGTCCCAGCTTTGGCTCCTGCCCCACACATGGATGTGAAGGACAGATTCAGGAATGTAAGAGCCCTCTACAAAGGCTACATGTTTTCAAAGATGAGTAATGGCCACCTCAGAGTTTCTTTGTAACAGTAATTCACTAAAGTGAAGGCAAGCACTCCAGTACTCCAGCACTCCAGTACTCCAAATGAACCGCAGGCTCTATGCTGCTGGGGCTCCTCACTCTGGTATAGATAGCTCAGAGATGTGCTACGCTCCCAGGAAGGTTTAACCCAATCAGCAGTCAGAGAATTCTCCTTTCTCAACTCTGGTTCCAGCATAAATGCTTGGTCTTTGACGGTCAAATAGTTAGTCAGAAGCCATCGTTTCTGGTTTAGGATGTGGAACTGGTCAAGGATGATCAAACACACTGGTACTTCATACACAGCACGGCTGTATTAAGACAAGGTAGATCCTCCCCTTATAAAGGACCGCGTGACCCAATTTCAAACACACACACAAACGACCACGCCAGAATGTCGAGGAAAACCATCCCTTTGACACCTGTGGTTTCTATCTCCTTTTGGAACGTTTTTGTCCATTTTCAACCATGATACTTGAAATGTCTAACAGACTGACCCAAGATGCTAGAAGACGCCCCTACACCCTGGGAATTGCCAAAACACTGATTATAACTTAAGTGTCAACTGAACTGTACTTTTGTCCAATTATTTTGCAGTGGGGTTCAAGTACGACATTGGTGGTAACAGCTGCTAAAATTATTAGCACGACATGGGCTTGAAAATCAGAACATCAGTTTCCTGTCACCTTGGAGAACAGAAGACTCACAGTGCTTGTGGTAACCAATTTTCAGTAGAATATCATAAAAACACACACGGAATGCAATTGTTATAACTAAACTTTTCAAGTGTTAAACTTTAGGCAAACCCAAGCCGCTGATACTCCTGACTTAAAGACTGAAGGTTTAGGCTTGTGTGTGACCTCATCCTTTCAAACAAGCCCCTTACGAAGAAAGGTCACTAGTGGCGTGAACCTGAAGTGGCCAGGATGCAACCAAGTTCAGCGACATTGATTAGAAAAAGAATGTGGAGAAGGGAGAAATAAAGGGGTGCAGGTTGTCTGATGCGTAGGGAACTTCGTAAAATGAGAGAAGAGAAGTATGTATGTAATCCCCCTAGCCACACGAGTGGCCAGGCCCCTCCCTCAAGGACCTCACTGTAAGGTTCCACCCACAGAATACTCTTAACTGCCCTAACTGCTGGACCCCATCCTATAGAGTAAAAAGTTTAATCAATGGATATGAAATCCCACCAATCCCCACCCTGAAAAGTTTTACCCGCTTCCCAAGAAGCTCTATAAGCCAAGCCCTGTATCCTGTTCAGTTTGCTGCTGTTTCTCACCTGAGCAGAGGCAACCACCCTCCTGGATTTTTTTCCCTCCCAATAAATCTCCTGTGTGAGGATTGCTGTGTGGTGTGACTTTGAGGTATTCCTTGACTCCCGGCTGCCAGGACACCTTTCCATCCAAGCTGTAATGCTTACAATGTAGACCCAAAGACACGAGTCAGAGCTGACCAAGGTTTGAGGGATGGAAGCCAGGGAGGGAAAGCCTGGATATCTTGGGAGGCAGCGGAGCAGAGCAGAGACTCACTCTGGTCTATTACATCTCTAATCAGTTTCTGTTAGGATTCATATTGAGGGAGTTTGGGTTGTACCAACCCAGGCACTCACCGGCCATTGTCTCGGCCCACACCCCACACGCGGATGCTCACGATGGGCTGGGAGTGTAACACGGAGCGGTCCATG
This sequence comes from Peromyscus aztecus, assembly GCA_902168405.1. NCBI lineage: Eukaryota > Metazoa > Chordata > Mammalia > Rodentia > Cricetidae > Peromyscus > Peromyscus aztecus. Next base: position 5,504 of record CABHPQ010162873.1, on the reverse strand, counting down.
GGGTCCACCAGGCTGAGCATGTCATTTTCCAATATCAGATACATGTCTTTGCCCTGGGAGTCAACAAGAAAACATGGAGACCTTACATCTGATGTGTCCCAGCCTGCTTTCTAGCCAGCTCTTATCTTTAACTATTTACACTTGTGGATCTAGACAAATTACTAACAGGAATGCCCCAGAGCATCCTCTTTTATGAACTCTACCTGCCACCCCCCTCGCTATTCATTCTTCATGCCAAGGACACGATCCTTCCTTGATTCACAGCCATGTCCATCTCCTCTACTTTCCCATCCTATGTCCACAGGATGTGGCCAGCAAAGGGCGAGCATCACTTCCCTGTGCTTGTTTATTGAATGTCAAGTATTACACTGAATGTCTGAGGTGCACAGAACTCTCAACTGCCCCGTGAGAGCTTGGCTTATGATCTCTAACTAGCAGTCACGGACTCCGAGGCTGAGCGCTAAGTACCTGCCCAACATCTGATGCCGAGCCTGTAATGGATGTCGCCATCATACTGAGAGGGAGACTTCTGGCTTTTCAACTCTTGTGCTGCAGTTTGAACTTGTAGGGTTCACTCATGTCCCCTATCTCCTGATACAGATTGGCTCTTTAAGGGCAGGAATGCAAGCTTATGTAGCTTGCTTCTTTCCTCATACAATCCTCAGGCACACTTTCAAGGAATGATTAACCATCTGCTATACAGCTGAAAGATGGTCTCTCAAGAAGGCATCCCAGATGCCATTACACTGAAACCAGGGAAGCCTGCCTGAGTTGAACCACGAGGCCTCTTGGTGGGGCTCCAATCCCAAAGGGATGGATGGGTTGCTCTTGGTACAATTTTTGAGAACGATGTCAAAGGTTCTTAGAATGATTGAGCTGTGATGCTTGGGGTGGCAGGGGCAGGTAGGTAGTGCCTCTGCCAGATAGTGATTAAGAGTGGCCAGTGTCTGCAGCTGGCATTCAGGCTGATTGAGAGCTTTCCCTCGAGAGCAGAGAAACCGTTTGCAGATGAAATCACGAACAAAAATGTAACTTGCACAGACTCATGCAAAGCCTTCCCCCAGAGCCTGAACGATGGATGGCCTGCTGCCTCAAACCTATGGTATCTGCAAATGTCTGCCATTCACGTTAGCGTGAATCACAGCAAATTTTCTTAAGCACGGGGAAAGCTAACATTTGGAGAAGAACAAAGACTGCTTAATTTCAAGAATGTGTTGTGAGATCACACACTTCATTGCCAGAGTCGGTCCTTGGTGACTGGATGTGAGAGAGCAAAGTCTCAAAGGGGTTTTCTTGCAAGGGAGAGAACTCTCCTCCCTCTCTATGCAGGGATCAGAGAGTCTGGTTGGCAATGTAGTCCAGCCCCATAGCAAGGCTCCCCCTTGGGACAGACTCTGCCGTGGGGAGGCTTGGGGACCTGCTTCTCGTCATGATGCACTGCTGGGAGAAACCAACGGTGGAGTTGCCAACAGTCCAGTCTGAAAGCAAAGTTTCCTACCCATGTTCTGCTGGTGGGACCCAGGCAAGCGCAATCTAAGATGCTCTTGATGTGCTCTGCAGGTCACAGGTCACGGATACGGCTTTCTCTGTTTGGTGTAATCTTAATGCGAATCTGGGGCATTTTCTATTCAGGTATCATCTCTTTTATCTTCTTGGTTGTGAGTCTAGCCTTTAACAGCTGAGCCATCCCTCCAGCCCTCAGATACGATCTCAACTAATAGTTCAAAGTAGACTCACTTTATAAAAAGTGAGACAAACGGTAGGCATTCATTCTACAGCTCATGTACAATGACTGTCAGGTTACAAATGAAGAAGTATGCGAAGGGTAATTAGTCACATTACAGAGCAGGACATCAGTGTTCATGAGTGTAGATGTGGGAATCGCGGTCACTGTAAGAGTCATGGGTTGTTCCCCAGAACATGATTAATAGATGACATTCCATTGTGCACAGGAACATGGGATGGCTTCTGAGCTGTGAAAGTTCACTGATGGACCTTTGAGGATCTGAGGGTCAGGGAACTCAGCCCCTGAGAAACGTTCTCTCCTATAGGGGCATGGTCCTGAGTGGCATGTGGTGGGGCTAACCATACTCCAGTGCATCATGCCGACAGTATTTGTCCCTTGCCATTGGCAAACACATCAAGTCCCTCACTAAAAGGCTTCACATAGCCCTGTGCTTAAAGAAGAAGCATGGCAGGACACAGGAAAGTAGCCACTGACCGTTTCCCGGGTGACTCACCTCTCCCCAGATGCCGACTGTGTCTCGGATGTCATTTTTGCAGTAGGAAAGCTGCCGGATGCAGTTGTTGACAGCAACGCTGCTCTTCCCGGGGGCGAGGTCCTCCTCTGCCATCTCTACCCAGCCCAGAGAGCGCACAGCAAAACACTGGAGGACAAAGTCAGACGACACAAAGTGACTCATGGGTCGGGGGACAATCTGCATCATGTTACTTGGAACTACACAGCAGCTATGGGTCTGCTCGGCGTGTGCCTTTATCTGCCTCACTGTGGCTGACCATCCAAGCCAGTTAGCAAACCCTCTACTGTTGGGAGACGAAACTGCGACAATTTGTAGCTTTGCTATTTTGAAAAGCATGGGGGCGACCTTCTTGAACTAGAGTAGTGCTCTCAGATATTCTCCTTAGAAGAAGTATACATGGGCATAATTACAGAGCTAACCAATGACACAAAGGCTTCTGAGTTCCCAGGACCTGTGATAAGGCAGACTGGTTTTCAATGGTAAGCAATGTAACCCGTGAGACCTGGTATTATTAAGTACCTAAGCAAAGGACATAGAAGAACGTGAACTATGTGCAGCAGAAGGCCAACAGAAAATGAACTCGGTAGTATTTTTGGAGGGTTTTTTCCTCTCATAATGTTTTGTCTGGACTTTTTTTCCCCCCTTACATATATTTTACTTATACATTATGGTTTTTGATTTTTGTGTCTTCATGGGATTTCTGGGTGTGTGTCTCTCTGTATCTATACATGTTTCTTATGCTTTTTCTTTGGCTCTTTTTAAAAAAATGTTCTGTTCATTTGTTTATTTTGTTCTATTCACCTTTGTTTTAGCCTATCTTTTTTTATTATTATTTTCATTTTTAATTAATTAATTAATTAATTAATTAATTAATTATGTATACAGCATATGTGACTGCAGGCCAGAAGAGGGCACCAGATCTCATTACAGATGGTTGTGAGCCACCATGTGGTTGCTGGGAATTGAACTCAGGACCTCTGGAAGAGCGGTCAGTGCTCTTAACCTCTGAGCCATCTCTACAGCCCCTATTTTCATTTTTTTAAAGATGCCTGATAAATGATAAAAAATCATTTTTTAAAGATTTTCTTACGGGAGAGAATAAGAAAGAGTAAGGGTTTGGGTGGGTGAAGAGATCTGGGAAGATCTGTAGGAAGGGAAACCATAATCAGAATATATTGTATGAAGAAAAATCTCTCTTATATATACAAATATACACAAGCCAAAAACAACAACAAACCTCAAAAAACCCCAAAACAATTACGTGCTTATTTTAATGAGCACAAGGCATGAAACACAGCATACAGCATGGCGATGCTCTTGTCCACGAGAGTTGCAGTCCTGGGATGACCTGAATTTTCTCTCATCCCTTCCTGCATCCCAAGGTCCCCTCGAAGTTGTGCACCAGTTTAAGAGACTAGTCTCCATGGCCAGGTGGGGCAGACAAGCAGCCACCTTCTTCTTTGAAAGCAGAGATTGACTCTCAAAGAGAAGCTGCCAAGTTTATAAATGTAAACTTCAAGATGAAATGAAGAAACGTGACCATCTATCCCAATGTGACGAACATCGAGTCTGGTCTAACCGTCTCCACCCCAACACCATGATCAGAGTGGGCATCCCCTACCTGAGTTGCTCGTCACCCCTCCTCAAGGGGGAGAACTCAACAAAATGCTAAACACAGAAACTAAACTCAGTTTGCATACCACTCACAGATGCTCTCCACCTAGGGAGGAGGGCTGGGTTTGCTGCTGTGAGGTCAGGATATGCATGAGCAGCGTCTATTACAAATAAATGCCAAGGAGAAGGTAATCCTAGAGACTGAAAGCTACTCGGCTGCCTGTCTTCTGGGGCACATCTGTGGCAGAGCCCCTCACAGTTGCTCTGCCTGTGTGTGAGCTGCAGAGAGAGAAGACGCTGCTCTGCTGGCTGGCCGGCCCTTCCTGCAGTTCTGCTTTCCCAGCCCCCAACACAGACTCTATTTCTCGGGGTGGCTAGGCAGAAATGTCCAGGTACATATCACCAAGCACCCTGCTGTATTAAAACCCACTTCCTGGATCTGAGCTCATGGGCACCCTGAGCCCCCTACTTCTCCAGAGAGCCAAGGAAGCCCAAACACGTCTCTCCCACTGGTTCCAAACACAAGCACTCGTTAGTAAAGTTAGTGTCATGACCCACCCTCTGGCCTTGTCCTTTAGACCCTGTCAATTCCCCCCTGCCCCTAAAAGAACTAACTTTTGATTTGGATGATATTTACTTGCATTGCACCCACTTTATTTATGCATTCTTACTTATTATTATTTTGTGTGTGTGCACACATACATACGCACACTTAAGTATGAGGCCTGGGATTGTTTGGTTTGTGGCTACTATTCTTCGTGTGCAGGCACGAATGTGTAGAAGCCTGGGGTAAATGTTGGGTGTCTTCCTCGCGCTTTTTCCACTTTGTTTTCTGAAACAGGATCTCTCATGGAATCTAGAGCTCACCAAATCAGGAGGCTGGCCAACATACAGGTCCCCAGTTCCTGTCCACCCCAAAGACCATTCCCTTTTGAGTATATCACAGAGTCCCTGTCCAGGCCTCAGGATCCACACCAAAGGCTGAATTCACTAAGGTTTGGACTAAGATAAATATGTATTTACTGTACAACTCAGCACTTTTGAGGGTATAAGGGGATGGGTCCTTATTAACAATAAGGTAAAAGAATACTGGCTACCTTTTGTCCTTTGAGTGTAAGAACACATGAATTTCAATCTAAACAAATTCAGTAAAACACAATGGTATTTTTCCTTGATAAAAAAAAAAATCACCCAATAGCACACTCAGATTATCATTTTGTCATATTGATAAGGAAACAAAAGCCCAAACTATCATCATCATCTTCATGAATTTATTTAAAGTCACTTCCTTGCACAGTCATGAGATTGTTTAGTTTCTGGTCTGAAAAGCTTCACCACTATTCCATGGAGCCAAAGAAAAATGGGATAGAGGGAATACTGTGCTCCACCATGGAGGGCTTCCAGCTGCATCCTTTCCAAAGAAGAGCAGAGTACCAGCACTTCGTGGTGCTGCCCCCAAGTGGTCAGGAAGCTTTAAAACAGTCACTATGTTACCTTCAATTCAGGAGGTAAACCAAACTGGCTCTTGGGAACATAAACTTCATTGGGGGTAGGGGAAGAGTCGAAAATATTTATTCAAATCACCTGCCTTTTAAAACTTTTAAAAAATAGAATTGAATATGAAAAAAA
>CABHPQ010162872.1:16303-27096 GCA_902168405.1 Peromyscus aztecus | reverse complement strand
CCACTCATTCATCCATATATCTACCTACCCACCCATCCATCTCTCTATACATCCATTCATTTATTTGTATTTACTTATGGAGACTCATTCATGCACCAGCATAGCCTCTGGCAGTGTGCACACCGCCATGAACAGGGCATGGCCCTTGCGGCGAACCTGGGTCATGTCAACAGAATCACAACACATAGGATGATGTGTACAATGGAGGGTGGGTAGAGGGTTTAGAGGGGGACCCCAAGGAAGGCATGATGACCCCTCTGGAAGGTAAGGCTTCCTGGAGGAAGCAGCCCCCTGCAGTATGAAGGATGAACCCTGCAGAGGGGGCGTTGCTTCATTCTCTCCACAGCACCTCAGCTCCGAGGCTCTTCTGACATATGCCTAGAGTTGTCTCTCAGGCCCTTCATTCCACAGGGGGAGTTGCCAATCCCTGGGTCTTGAGTTCCCACATCTGTCCTTGTCATTCTTTACCAGACTCTCTGTGAGACCTCCAAGGCAATGGATGGAGCCACACAGATGTCTACATGGAAGGAAGGTTGGTTACCCGGAGTTATTTTGATGCAATTCCACTTTGCACACAGCACACAGAGAAGCCTACACTATGCCACACACAAGGCTAGGAGGTGCTGTTCCCACAAGCTGGTAAACGGGTCCTGTGGAATGATCTAGTGCAGTGGTCTGAGAGGAATATTCTTCTCTCCCACAGTGAAATATGCTGAGTGCTTCCCCTTCAAATGCATGGACCACTTACTCCATCCTTCACTGGCCACTTCTGGAAAAACAAAACCTGGGCAGCTGCAAGTATTTCTTTAAGAAAAAATGGTGGTGGTATGAGAAACGGCAGCTGCTGGCTGGCCTGGGCAGAGAGTGTGGGGTGCGGCTGGAGGCCAGATGCCCCCAGCCTGTCATCTGGGGCAGCTGCTCCCATCAGGTCCTGCCTGTTACAGCTGCAGGGGGCATTTAGATTCACTAGACTGAGGCTTCCAGGCTTTCAAGAAGAGCCCTAAAATCTGCAGGTTTGTGTGAGATTTCAAGATTTTTAGGTAGGCTCAACTGTTTCTTTTTAAAAAATTTAAATTACATTTATTTATATGTATGTCTTGGTGTATATAATCATAGGTACATGTGCCATATCACACACGTGGGGGTCAGAGGACAACTTGTAGAAGTCGGTTCTCTCTGGAGATCAGACTCAGGTCCTCAGGCATCAGGTGTCTTTGCCCACTGAGCCATCTCGCCATCTTGCATAATATTTTCTAAAACAGTGCATATGTTAAACAGGTGTGGAGGCCACAGGCTCTGTGCATCTGGGGACTGTCACTCACAAGAAGAATCTTGGAAGATGGAAGGGCAGCTGGTAGAGAACAGGCAGGATCCAGGATTCAGAATCCTGTAGCTGGTAGAGCTGAGGGCTTAGGTGCATTTTCTAGAAATTTCAAAGTCTAGATACTAGGGAACCCTGGAATCCTCCAGGGCTGAATGAGAAAGGTGGGGCTCATGTATATTCCTAGTTTGATGTTATCTGGTGTGGGCTCAGACTGTCATGGGCCTGTTCTTGGACAGTCAGTGGCACACAACCTCTTCAAATGCTCCTATCCTGCATCATAAGCAAAGATGTACTTGGGTTGGAGCTGAGGTTTTACATAATTGGGACTGTTGTGTGCTGTAGATAGTGGCATGTCATACCAATTCACTAGTATTTTCTCTCAACTTTTCACCCAGTGACATTGTATTGGCAAAGGCTGAGTATTCCCAATCCAAAATGCTCCAAACCCTAAACTCTTAACAACAACAACAACAAAAAAAGATTTATGTATTATTTTGTGTGTGATTATTTAGTTTGCATGTATGTATCTGCACATGTGAGTGCAGTACCTACAGGGGCCAGAAGATGGTGCCAGATCTTCCCTGGAACTGGAGCTACAGGTGGTTGTGAGCATCTGTATGGATCCTGGGAACCAAATTCAAGTCCCCTGCAAGATGAGCCAGTGCTCTTATCCACTGAGCTGCCATTCAGTTCCCAAGTCTTGAAAAGTTCTGAATGTCAACAAGACCCCGTGGAAAAGTCTGTGCTAAAACAAACTGGGTGTGGTGAATGCCTCTCATTATACATAGGTAAATATTCTAAAACCTGAAAACTTCTGGGCTCTGCAATATGTCTGGTCCTAGGCATCTTCTTGAAGGATGTCAATCTATTGTTTGAAATCAGAAACTCCAGAAAAAGCCTTTCTTTTACCCTCCAAGGCTCACCTGGACCTGGAGTGTCCGTCCCTCTGAAAAGTGTTCACCCAATAAAGCCATCTGCAATTAGAATCTCATGTCTTCCAAGGGACTCAACAGTCTATTTGTCTGTGGCTAAAGGGTTTGGACTGGTCTCCAGGGAAATGATTTATTAACAAGGACAGGCTGAGATATTTCCAGGGAACAGGCTGTTCCATTTCTTGATCTGTGTGCCCTTCAATGGCAGGAGATTCCTCCTGGGGAGATGGGATCCAGTGCATTCCAGATGTGTCTCCCAGGCCTGGCTCCTGGAATGCAGACTTTGGCCTCAGCCCTCTGCCCACTGATTCTGAGCCTGACCTCTTCTAGCAGGTGGAAGTCAGACCCCCTGTGCAGAGGTGAGATGCACAGGGCTGTGCCACTTGTCATGGTGGCAAAGCTTCTCTGGCCTCTGAAGTTGAGCGGCTGCATGTGACGGCTTTCCGTCTCTGGGCAGAGAGTGCACTGGCTGTGGAGGGTCCTTCAAACAGTGTGGGGGAGGGGAGCCACCTTGCTGTTTGGGCCTGCTGCTACACTGGCAGAGGGTGTCACAGGGAAAGTGTCCTTCATAAAGATATCCCCGATGCCCTGTCCACTTAATTATGCTTTGTCCCATGAACCATGGGGTGATGCGTGCCTTCTGGTTGGGCCATATGCCTCCTGCTCAGGAAAGTCACATCTGTCAACTGTGGGGGAAAAAGGTGTCTACTGCAGGCAGCTGTTCAGGGCCACCCCCCGACACTAAGCAACTGTTATCTGTCTGGACCAGAGCCCGCAGGAAGGAAAGGCAAGGTGCGGGCCAGCCTCCTGCACTGGGTTTGGGCAGCTAGCTCCTTAGATGAGGTGATATCAGAGGGAACAGAGGGACAAGGAAGATGAGTGGGCATTGAGGGGTAGCATTCACTAGAGCTGAGGCCTGGGGTGAAGAACACTCAGCTGGGGATCTCAAGGATGGCAGCTCAGGTGCCCTCTAGAGAGTCAGGGCTTCAGGCCTCAGAGTCAGTAATGGAAAACAGAGGGATGGCTTCAGTGGGTTCACAGTCTAGAAAGTTTTGCAGCTTAACCCCAGACTCACACAGATGTGAGCATCTGCTGCTCAGACATAAGCTACATGCTGGGCTGGGTACCCAGAGATGGCCCTTCAGCTCTTCCCCAGAGCAAAGCAGGCATGGCAGATCCCGGGGTCTGTCCCCAGCCCTTGCCCAGCTCTCTTTCCAGAGCAGGGACATTGGACTAGAACCATGCTCAAGGTGTGTCGGACTCCAGCAAAATCAGGTCTGACTACTTCTGGACCCCCTGCCTGTCTGTTTCAGAACCCCAGAGAGTCTCCCAGGGAGTGAACGAGAGAACAGAGAACCTGGAACTCAGAGCAAAGGCCAGGAGCCTGCACAGGGCCAGGAGTCACCCTGGAGGCTGTGCTCTGCTCTCCTCCTTTGATTCTTGCTGAGGGTGTGTGTGGGACTTTCTACTCACCCCAAAGTGCTGAGTCAGGCCTGGTTGGTTTAATGAGAATGCTCAGAGATCTATTTTGCATAAGATTCTCAACTGTCTGCCCCCTGGGAGCCCGCCTCCATGGGGGAGGAAGCTGCTGGGTTTTATGTGCCTGTTTCTTGATTTCCCCTACTAAGGAGGGGGTGCCACTAGGGAACCTTGGCCCATCTCTGCCTTACTCAGCATTTACCTTAATACCAGGCAGAGGTTGTTAGAACCTGAGTCTATAAATAAAGGATTTGCAATTAAGGCTATTAGCATCAGGTGGAACCTCACCCCCAGAGCTTTGAATTTCATGCACATAAATAAATCTGTAAAGTGTCTCATTCTGACTAAAAGAAAAACAGCCAAAATTCCTTGCAAGAAGCACTCCCTAACACACTCCCCAGAGAGGCCTCATGGGGGTGGGGTGGGTCTAGGGCTGTGGACATAGGAGAGAGGGTACTTGGCAGCCTCCTTGTCCAAATCCTGGTCCCTTTGCAGCAATAGTGAATCACAAGGACCTGCACCCAAGAGAGGGCAGGACAGATGCTGCTTGTCTGCTTGCCTGTCTTCAGTAGGGGGTTGGCTATCCTTGGAGCCCACAGTCTCACTACAGAATGATGTTATGGAATAGGTTCCCAGCACCCACTCTCCGATATCAGAATCTGCCTGTGTGGTTAAGTACCTGCCTCCCCCCCCCCCCCCACCCTGGAAAACCACTATAAGACCATGGGAAGAGAGACGGCTCCCAAGAAGCATCTTGCTAGAGGGGGCAACCCTGCTCCTTTAGAACACACTAACCTGTGAGCTTCTTCTGAGCTTTCTTATCTCTCCAGCCTTGGGCCAACTCAAGACTTAGGAGGTGTGATGCTAAGTTATCATCGTCCACTTGGCTGGACTTAGAATCACCAAGGAAACATGGGTGTGTACACGAGTGTATTTCCACAAAAGTTTAACTGAGGAAGAAAGACCCACTATAAACACGGGCAGCACCATCCATGGGCTGGAGTCCTGGACCTTATTCAAAGGACAAAGTAAGAGCTGAGCTCCGGCACTCATCCCTCTCTGCTTCCCGACTGCAGACGCAGCGTGACCAGCCGCCTCACACTGCTGTGGCCCTGACTGCCCACCATGGTGGACTGCGTTCTCCAGCTGGGAGTCACAGCAACACCTTCCACCCATAAGCTGTTATGTCATAGCAATAGGAAGAGAAACTAGAACGGGTCTCAGCCAATCAGAGCCCTTAATCTACGGATACCCATTCATTCACACTGGAGCTCACCTCCGTGGGAGGACCACAGCCTCGTCTCAGTGCCTGGAGGGATAGTGTGTGTGGTCTCCATATCCCAGCCCCTTAAACACAATTGCGGCAGGATTTCCTTTCTTGAATGGAACTACTTCCTTCTCTCTCCCTTCCCTCCTCTCTCTTCTCGTCACTCAATTTTCTGCATCTTTTCCAAAATGGAGAGTCATTCATAGCCAGCTTCCATGTGCCTGAGACAGCTTCAAGGACAAGCCAGGAAGATGGCTGCTGGCTTGTCTCTAAAGCCACCTGTGAGTTCTAGGAAGGAGAAAGAGGGAGCCCCGATTCTGGGCATAACTCTTCCCTGCTGTGACAGCCCCTGTGCTATCCTGGGCTGTGGGGACATTATGCAGTCATGTCCCCACCCGCTCTGAGGATTCTGCTGGACAGGATAGGACACAGTGAAGATGGAGGTGAGGCTGGGAGCAGCCGGCACTATCTAGGAGGGTCGCCCTGGGTCCTCAGCTGCTTAGCAGGGTGGTGACTGTGACCAGCTACAGGGGCAGTGAGTTCTGTGTGAGACGTGACAAATTCATGTGGGCAATTAGCACTCCATCTCAGGCAGCCTTTCGCTGGAGTCCCTGGCGAGCTTGGCTGACGTGGTAGTGGAGGCACCAGGACATTGGGAAGATTTACCCCTTGCTCTCCCCTGTGAAGGCTTTGAGCTCAGTGCTGTTGATACAAACTAAAAATAGCTGGCAGCCCCCAGCTTCGGCCTCCAGCCAGCTTCCGCAAGATTAGGATGGCTCTCACGTAAGGGAAGACTAATAGATTTCTTCCTCGAGGCAATTAAAAAGTGATTTGTCACACCCCAAGATGTATGGCTTTGTATTGGCAGACCAGAGGCTACAGGAGGGTGGTGGGTGACGATGGTGGCACCAGCTGAGGGGTTCCCTGGGGTTCTTGGAAGGAACAGAGCAGAACTGATCAAGGGCAGCGTGCAGGGTGCAGGGCAGACATAGCAAGGCAGGCTGGGCAAACAGTCTCTAGAAAGGCCCTCCAAGCTTAAGAAAGATGCTGTCTGAACATTTTCTGACGTCTATCCATCTGGAGAAGTCCAGAGGCCCAGACTCGGTGGCCTCCCATGACTCCTTAGAGCCCTGGAGGGAGGAATGGGGAACCCTGCACCTGTGACAGGCCACAGAAGTTCCTGGCTGCAGGTCTTCTCTGCAGGCACATGCCTGGGCAAGTCCTCACCATGGCTTTCCACACCCGGGCAGGCCCCCCACAGCCTCCTTACACCTTGGCAGACCCTAACTGCTGACCCCTATCTGGGCAGGTCCCTCTCTAGTCCTGGGCAGGCCCCCACAGCCTCCCCCTTCCTTGGCAGGTCCCCTTTCTGGTCATAGGCCTGGGCAGGTTCCCAGTTTCCCTCACATTTGGGCACAACAGCCTGGCTATGAGCCCGTCTCCACCCTACTCCTTATTTCTCACAGCAGGTTCGGTCTCACACAGGGAAAACAAGACGTGAACCATTCACCCTCCACTGCCACTCAAGCCCATCCTCATGGGGTCCGTATAAAACCAACTTTCCCGAGGAGCCACCTGCCCGCGTTGGCCCAAGAAGAGCCTCATGGCCCTAACCTCCTTCCGCCTTCAGCCTCCGCGTCCCAGCTGCTTTCTTTCTCTGCCTCTTCTTCCACTGTCCTTCTCCAAGACAGATCAGCAGCCATTCCTCCGCTCATTTGTTGGCACACCCATTCTCGACTAGCTAACAGGCAAAAGCCCTGAGTTCCAGGAGGAGGAGGCTCCTAGGCCTCTGCTTCTCCAAGCTTCATGACTCAACTGTCAACACTTGCTGTCTCAGTGTCTTTTCCTGCTGCTGTGACAAACACTCTTGACACAGGCCACGAAAGCTGGTCATGGTGGGGCACCTTCAGGTGCACACCTTCAGGAGGCAGAGGTAGGAGGAGCTCAGGGTTTGAGGCCAGTCTGCGTCTACCTAGGGAGTCCCAGGACAGCCAGCCAGGGATGTCTCAAAAACAAAAACAAATCAAAAAGCAACTTAAAGAAGGGTTTATTAATGCTCGCAATTGCAGGTTACAGTCTGTCATGGCCGGGGAGTCACGGCAGAAGGAGCTTGAAGTAGCTGATTGTTCGAAATCAGAGGGTAACAAAAAATTGTCTGCATGCACAATAGCTTGCATTCTCCCCTTAGCCCAGCTCCTGTCCACAATTAAGATGGGTCTTCCCACATCAATTAATGTAATCAAGGGTATCCCCCAAAGGCATGCTCAGAGGCATCTCTGAGCATGGACGATTCTAGATTTTATCAAGTTGACAACCGACATTAACCATCCCCATAATCAGGCACTGACTTTAAGGGAGAGTCAAAAGACAGTGGTTCGCCGGGCGGTGGTGGCGCACGCCTTTAATCCCAGCACTCGGGAGGCAGAGGCAGGCGGATCTCTGTGAGTTCGAGGCCAGCCTGGGCTACCAAGTGAGTTCCAGGAAAGGCGCAAAGCTACACAGAGAAACCCTGTCTCGAAAAACCAAAAAAAAAGAAAAAAAAAAGAAAAAGAAAAAGACAGTGGTTCTCAGCCTTCCTGATGCTGCAACCATTTAATACAGTCCCTCATGTTGTGGTGACCTCAACCATAAGATTATTTTTGCTGCTACTTCGTAACTGTAATTTTGCTACTGTTATGAATCGTAATGTAAATATTTTTGGAGATAGAGCTTTGTCAAAAGGGGGTCAAGACCCACAGATTAAGAACTGCTGGTTTAAGACGATGGGTCAGCCTGTGGTATGGTGGCAGTCATGACTGGGGGTCACCAGTGGTAAGTAGTCTGCCTCCACTAAAGTTCTGAAGGCTGTGGGGGTTAGGAGTGGGTAGAGGGCAGAAGGATGCAGGATGCACACAGTGGGGCCAGAGGGAAACAGCTCAGGGCTCCGTTAGTTCCCATCATCAGGCTTAGGCCTCCATCAGCCCAAGTCCCCAACTACTTCTGGAGCTGGCAGAGGAGGGACCAGGAGCAAAGCCTGTTTCTGGATCTGGCCAGAGGAGGTCCCTCTTCTCAGAGTCCCTGAGCTTAGAGGATCCAGGCATGGTCTGAGGTCCCTGGGTAGTTGGAGTTTATCTTCTTAGACCTGTGGTTCTTCTCCTGGGGTCCCTGGAATTGATGTAAAGGGCTCTTGAGGTCTGTTGTGATACTACAGCAGAACAGCATGGGCTGACTCAGATGGAATCCTCACATGTGTTTACTCACTGACCCCCCCAGGTTGTCCACAAAGTGGGTACTGTGGCTGGATATCCACCTGAAGATTCAGGATGGGAAGCAGGAACTGCTGAGAGTATGGGCTTTGAGACTGTGGGAGACACAGCAATGTTGAGCAAGAGAATCACAGCCCCCACAGCATTATGCTCCTGGCTTCATCATTGCTTCTCTCTCCCTCCTCTTCCCTTCCATCTCCTTCTCTCTCCTCCTCTCCTTTCCTCCCGCATCATCCATCCATCCACCCATCCATCCATCCATCCATCCATCCATCCATCCATCCATCCATCCATCCATCCATCCTTTTATTCATCTATCCACTCACTTATCCATTCATCCATTCTTACTACTATCTATCCACCCAACCATCTCATCCATCTACTCATTTATCATCCCGTTCTTATTTCCATTCATCTCTCTATCCATTCATTCCATGCCATAACATCCATCACTCATCTATCTCTCCTTCCACCCATTCCATCCTATCCCCTTATCCCATCCATCCATCCATCCATCATCCACCCAATCATCCCATACCATCTGTCCACTCATACTTATACCTACCCATCCTTCTCTCCATCCATATTAATACTTATTGAGCACATTAAGAGTTACTCTGTGACAGGAATACTTCGGTAAATTGAAAAGTCCATGTTCTCTTCTTACAGCCATAGCGCTTATGCTGGGAAGGAATCGCCGTACATATTTAATGAGTTCCCACTGTACACTGGTACATCACACACGCACAGAAGGGGCTTGACTCCGACATACCTAAGTTGGGTACTGGTTTTGCCCTTCTGCTGTGTGGCCTTGGGCAGCCTCCTTAACTTCTCTGACCCTCAGGCCTCATCTATACAACATGCACAGTCAGAGGAGACCTGTGTTGCACTGGATGGTAGCACACATGAGGCTCCTTGGAGTGGGCCAGGTTTCCATAAATCATGGAAATAAATGCACATTCCCTGCTCCTAGGGACCGATCACTACACTGCTCAGTATCAAATCAATAGGCTTAATATTTAATAATAATCCACTGAAAGGCACTTTGGTCACTCAACGCATCAGTGCCACACTAATGACAAATTACTTCCTAAATTGTTAGCCTCGGTCCCTTCCATGAAGCTCTGATTATGTTTGTGACCGGGAGAAGGAAGAGCAGAGGCAGGCTGCAGCCCCAGCTGAGATGGCTGTGCAAGGGCAGTTGGGGCATTCTGGAATCTCCTGTAGGTGGCGCCACAGGCTGGCACACAGCTGGGAATTCATCAAGGGAACAGGCTAAGGTTCTGAGCTGCTGACTGAGCATGCCCAGTGAAGCAGACCACCTCCTGGGGTTGGAGGAAGCCCAATTTAGTCCATGGTGGGCAGGAGGACATGTATTAGAGTGGGCATGTCCAGCAAAGGCCCCTCTGGGGACCATGGGACATGAAGTGTGGGTAGAGCAGAGGGGCCCTCTCTGTCACTGCACATGCCTGGAAATCTCCTTGCTATGTCTCTCCTGTCCTGCTGTCCATCCATCTCCTTCAAAGTACAGCAAAAACATCCCTTGCCACATAGCCTTCCTGGAGACTTCCTATCTTTGTTTAGAATGCTGATTTTCTGCCCATTTTGATGTAAAAAAAAAGTTGTACCGAAATACTATCTATCTTGTCTCCTGGCTTTCATTGATCTACCATAAATTATACAGCCAAGTTCTGCCTCCTTCAGTCTACCCTAGTCATGGGCAAGTCTGAGGGGCGACTGCAGGTCCTTGAGTGTTGGGGTTAGAGGACTGGCCATGTGTTCTGCTTTGCCCTTCTCAGATTGTGAGTAGCCACTGGGCCATCCCTACCTATCTGGCCCTAGACAGAAGTCTTCATATGGTTGATGGGTGGTCTGTAGATGCTGCAAAGGGAAGGCTCAAGGCCAGAGCTGTCCTGCCTCGGCCACGGCTTGACACGGTGTGCTCAATGCAGGGAGGGTGGGTGGCATCCCAGAGATTTAAATGAGACCGTGGTCCCCAGGTGTCACTCTCTATGGCTACCACCTCATTCTGGCTTCACTGGCTGTGCCTGTTGCCCCTGACACACCCCTTCTCTGCAGTCTGGCTGGAGTTGTTCAGGGAAGTGAGGTTCCTCCCCACACTGGAGCCTGAGACTGCTTGGAGCCATGATGCAGAAAACCATCAGCTTGGCTTCTCTCCAATTCAGTGGGACTCTGCCTGAGGCCACTGATGATAACAATAATAATATTGCTATTATTAAAGAGATTTGCATAGACAGAAATTGTTTCCCTGATTAAAAACAACAACCAAGGGCAAAGAGAGTAGGTCATCCTGTGGCTGTGGAGAGGAGGGGAGTTGCACCTGCAGAAGCTTCCAGGGTGGGAGCTGAGCTGGGACAAGGAGGCAAGTCCTCTGCCTGCTGTGGAAGCTGGGGGAGGGGAGGGCTCTGGGGGTACTGCTTGGGATATGTTTCTTGGAAAAATAAACTGGAGAGTGCAGCAATTCCAGGAGCAATGTTACTCAGGGCTAATTGCTGGGAGACCAGGCAGACATAGTCACATGTAGT
>CABHPQ010162872.1:0-11656 GCA_902168405.1 Peromyscus aztecus | reverse complement strand
TCCATCCATCCATCCATCCATCCATCCATCCATCCATCCATCCATCCGTCCATCCGTCCCATCCATCCGTCCCATCCTGGGCACTGGAAAGGACTCTAAACTAAAGGTGACAACAGTGTTGACCACATGGCAGGAGTTGCTAATGTTTCCAAGACTAAGTTTATTGAAGAAACTGACACAGTACAGATGAGTGAGCCTTCTAAAGAGCCACACACACAACTGCGTTAGCCTGGGAGGCAAGCGGGAGAACTGGCCCCCAAGAAAGACTCTGCTCCCTTGACTCCACAGCTCTACTGCAGAGGCTTGACTTCACAGGACCACAGTGGGGTCTGGGACACTACATTTTCAATATCTGCCCCCCAGTGCTTCTGATGCAGTGGCCCATGGAGCCTGGGGGGAAGTCAGGAGCTTTCCAGAGAGGGAACTCTTTGTTCTGAGGCATGCCTTGGAGGAGGTAGGGACGGAGGAGGAAGGTAGAAGGCTCAGCTGAGCTTCTGTAAGGTAGGGAGGTTCTGCAAGCACAAAGCCTGGGAGACAGTACTGTGGTGCTGGCAGATGAAGGGGTGTCCACAAAGCATGAGTGATTGTTGCTTCCTCCTGCTAGGATGGGGGGGTCTTTGAAGACTTGAGTAGGAGGTGTCATGAAGTAACATGTTTTAGAAAAACCTCTGCTTTGGCATGTGCTGTGGCCTAGAACCAGAACAGGACATCTGATGTCCCTGAGATGAGGGAAGGGATAGTAACGACTGTGGAAAGCAGAGTGAGGAATCTGGCTGTGCAGACAGAGATGAGGGGGCCTCAAACTAGGCATGGTGGCGTGGACCTGTACTCCTGCCGTCAGGGAGGCAGAGATGGGCTCATTAGCTAGGAGTCTAACCAAATCAGTGAGCTCCAGACTCAGAGAGAAATCTCTCTAAAATCTAAAGTAGAGAACTGGGCAAGAGTGGACAGGCTGTGAGTTGTTGACAGAAGGCTGGGAGCCTCTGCCGGTGACAAGAAAAGTCCCAGAAGAGCAGGGAACAGCCGAGCAGGCCACAGATGAGCCCAGCATTGACAGCCCTGAGGGATAAGCATGTCCGGCAGGCAGCTGCATGAACAGGCCTACAGCCCAGAGGAGGCTTGAAACCAGAAAGGAATTATGGAGTTACTGTCCAGACAATGGCAGTGGCTGACGTGGCTCAGGGAAGAGGTATGAAGTGACCTGAGCACCAGAAGGTCCTGACTAAGGAAATTCCAGGGAGATTGACAAAGTCCGTTAAAGCCCCATGTCCTGCCCTAGGAACCTGACCCCTGGAAGGGGCTTCCCACGGCCTCTCCACCCGAGTGTTCCAGGTGTGCATACTTCCGGTTAAAAGCGGTTAGTCAGTCGGGTAGGTGGGTGACCATGCAGGAAAGCACCTTCTAAGGTACCACAGACAATAATAGCTGCCCTCCATGAGGTCTGCATGAAGATTCCGCCCTGCCTCTTCCAGCTCTACCTACCCACCAAGGCCCCAGAAAGACAGATGTGGTCACCCCAAACTCCTGCTCAGCAGTGAGGGGTGGGCTCCACATCAGCACCAGGCACCTGGGGTGTCTCACCTTGCAAATGAGCTTTTGATGATTCCAGAATTCCTCTAATTAGAGCAACTGGTTAGGATCTCAAGATTAATAGCCATTAATGTCTTGTGCTCCTTCCCTCTCTTCATCTAAAGCCGGTAGTCTGTCGCGGTGGTTCATGTGGCAGAGAGGCTGGCCACGTTTCCTGTGTCCTTTCCCAGGAGCCTCTGCTCCTAGCACTGGACTAGCCCCATTTCTAGGCTATGCCAGTCTGTGGCACCATGGTTAGCAGCCTGCAGCCTTCACAGGACACTTTTTTTCTGGGGCATGGTTAAGGTTTGGTGTAGCAGGAATCTTAAAAAGTTCTTTTTAATAAAATCAAACCTGAGACCAGTTATGGGGGTGAATGCTGGTAGATCAGATGCAGAACAAGCCACAGCTACCTCACCTCACCAATTCCTCAGCTGATCCTGTTTCCTCAGACTGGAAGCCTCTGAGTCCTCATCCAGAATGAATCTCAGCTGAACTGTGCTGCTCCAAAGCCTGAAAGCTTAATCAGCCAAATGCTTAACCAGCCAAATGCTTCCAGTTTCTGGTCTTCACGCCTTACATATCTTTCTGTTTTTGCCATCACTCCCTGGGATTAAAGGCTCACTTCTTGGGATAAAAGGCGTGTGTCACCATGCCTGGCTGTTTCCAATGTGGCCTTGAATTCACAGAGATCCAGAGGGATTTCTACCTCTGGAGTGCTAGGATTAAAGGTGTGAGTGTCACCATTTTCTAGCCTTTGTATCTAGTGGCTGTTCTGTCTCTGACCCAGATAAGTTTATTAGGGTGCACAATATTTTGGGGAACACAATACCACCACAGTTTGGATATGATGTATCTCTCTCAAGAGCTCATATGTTGAAGACTTGGCTTCCAAATGGTTGGACATTGTGTGTGTGTGTGTGTGTGTGTGTGTGTGTGTGTGTGTGTGTGTGCATGTGTTCGCATTCATGCATGGAGGCCAGATATCAATGCTGGGTGCCCTTTCCAACAGCTCTCTAGCTTATTTTTAGACAGGATATCTCACTGAACCTGGAGCTCACCCAGTTAGCTAGATTGCCTGGCCAATGAGACCTCTGGGTCCTCCTGTCTCTCCCTCCCTATAGGTGCATGCCACAATGCCCAACATTTTTTTTTGTGGGTGCTGGGGATCCCAAACCAGGCCCTTAGGCTTGTGAAGCAAGCCCTTTACCTACTGAGCATCTATCTCCCCAGCCCCTGCTGGGACTGTTGAGGGGTGGCTGGATCACAGAGGTCTTAACCTCACCCATGGGTTCTCCCTTGATAAGCTCACACTGGATGGACAGTGAGGAAGTGAGACCTAGCTGGGGACAGTGAGTCACTGGGACAGGTGTGTCTTCGAAGGGTAGGTCTTGTCCCTTTTCAGTCCCTCTCTTCTTCTCTCTTGTTTCTTAGCTGTCATGAGGTAGGCGAGCAGCTTTGCCTCAGCATGCCCTCTAATAGGATTGTGTGCCTCACTCAAGGGGCTACAGGGCTGAGTGTCCACAGCTTAGAGCCTCCGAAACTGAGCCACAAGAAAACCTTCCACCTTTCAAGTTTTCTTTTTATGTATTTTTTCATAGTGACAAAAAGTGGCTAAAACAAGTACCCTGTGGAGGGGGATATTCCCAATGTGGCCTTAGAAAGGGGACTAATGTTTGCCAGGTCCTCTCCACCCATGGATGGGAGGCTCCATGTATTTATTATGACATTGGCTTTTGAAGAGATGGGGACAGAAAGTGCCCAGAAAATTGATGAAATGTGTCCATGTCCTCCTCAGAATATGGCTCAGATGGGCCTCTGCTGGGGCCAGCTCTGAGTGGGCACAGGGCCCTCTCTCCCCAGGGCAGGGTAGCACAAGCGGCAATCCTAAGGAGGACTCCACACTCTGTGATTGCTTTCACTAAGTGTGCCCCTTGTTTCTTATTCCTCACCCCAACTCATCAGGTCATTGAGATGGCAAGATACTACTTGAGGCTTTCCCTGGGGCACCATGAGTAGCTAGTGCGATGAGTTCAGACCCATGATGGAGAGAGCTCAT
The DNA here is from genome assembly GCA_902168405.1 of Peromyscus aztecus. Taxonomy (NCBI): domain Eukaryota; kingdom Metazoa; phylum Chordata; class Mammalia; order Rodentia; family Cricetidae; genus Peromyscus; species Peromyscus aztecus. The sequence continues at coordinate 8,028 of CABHPQ010162872.1, read as the reverse complement.
GGAGAGGAGAGGGAAGGAGAAGGGAGGGGAAGGGAGGGAGCCATCCTAGGAAAAGGGATCAGGGTGGGGCTCAGCCTCCAAGAGGTCCGGCTATACCATCTGACAGCTTTTATTTTACAAGGTATTTTATTGTTTTCAAATTGCAAAGAGAAGGTCAAACTGACCCCAGCTTATTATTATCGTCCCAGCTCCTACGTGGTCTTCACAATCTGTTTCTTGTCACATCCATGTCACATCAGGCTTCACAGTTACTACCAGATGTCCTCTCAGTCTCTGAAGTTTCTCTGAGCCCTTGGCCTCTGTCTTTAGGCCAGAAAGCCAAGAGTCAGTGGCCACCCAAATGTAGTAATCCAGAGGACCCACCCCACCACAGACTCAGAGCTCGGTATAGGAGGGGTTTTCAGGTCACCCTGGGCAAGCACTACCTCCCACACTGGGACTTCTTACGATATGATGACTCACACCTATGCTGGGCCCTCCTCCTTCTGTTTGAGGCTGGTTTTCATTCCTAGAGTGGAATGAACACCATATTCCCCCTGATGGGACACACCCAGATACCCAATGGTGTCTAGAAGCCTGTGTGGGTTTCTCTAGCTGCTTGTGACCTTTAAGGCCTGGAGATAAATTCCAGAAAACACCGTTCTTCCCACCCAGCAGTGGAAGCCACCCACTCAGGAATCTGCCCCCAAGTCCGTTCTACATCTCCTTTCCTATGCAGTAATAAGATGACAAGGAACACCATGCATGGCTGTCCTTTGTAAACAGAGTCAGGACTGAAAGGGCAGTATGGAAAAGGGGCCCACATTCCACTGTAACTACTAAGAGCCAGGTGTGGTGCCTGGGTCTACAATCATCATCACTGACTTGGACAGAATTATTCCACCCATCCCATAGGTGGGGGGCACTGCCACAGAGGGATTAAAGCATTGACTATGGCTACAAATTACGCAGATTCAAAGCTTCCTCTCCAACAAAGAAGTCCCCTGTGACCCTGAAGAGCAGTGTCTTGGAGTTTGTCACAAAAGATGAAGCTGACCAACAAAGACAGGATCCCAGGGGACTTGGGGTGTTGGTTAAGAACAATCAAGGATTATCATAAGTCTAACCATCAGAGGACGATTAGGTGTTTGTGGAATAGGATGCTATGAGGCCACCAAGAAAGACTCCACAGAGCTGAACCCCTCAGCCCGTAAAGATGCTCATGAGACGACACTCTGTGACAGCAGATCATTAGACTGTCATGTCTAACAGATTTACCCAAGCCCACAGTCGCATGCCTGACAGTGTCTTAGAAGCTCATACACTAAAGTTTGAAAAGCAATTATTTCCAAGTGGCGGGATGTCATGTGATTTTTTTCTAGAATCCTTTTCCTTTTCTGTCTGGTTTGGTTTCCAAATCTGGGCATGGACTGCTTTCCTAATTAGAAAATAATGGGGCTATGTGCAGTTTACAAAGAAGAGCCCTTCAAGGGCTCACACACAGCACACTTCACTGCAGACATGGCTGGCTTCCATCTGTCTGAACACAGACACCATCTCATTTGGGTGAGTTTCCTTCCTCCGTGTTATTTGGTGTGGGGATCAGTTCTGTGACCCTTGCGGCGGGGCACCATGGGTCTCTATCTTTTTCCATCTAGGATTTCCAGGACGGTCCCCTGGCTCTCCTACTGTCTTGAGAAGAGAGAAGCAGCATGTGAAACCCTGAGAGGGACAAGCAGAAATGATCCCTCTGCTCTACCCGCTACCCCATGTTTCAGCTGTCAGTCCTGCATCTGTACCCAGCTCTAAAGCGGATGGCTATACACGACCTGGAGTGAGCCCCTCCCAGCCAAGGGAGAGGTCCATGTGCTCTGGATCCTGGCCAGCACTCTGCCTGCCCACCACCTGCTGCCCCCATGGCTCATGCTTCCTCCCAGCTCCCCCAGTCCACAGTATGTCTCCAACAGGAGGCTTTGGGACAGTAGAACAATTTAATTCCTATTACAGTATAAAAATTAATAACATTAAAATGTCATGATCATCCTACACTAATTAAGCATCTAATGAATAATTAGCTGTGGACACATCTGACATTTTTGGTCATTAATTTGAGCAAGTGTTTTAAGTTCCAAACAAAACCCCTCTGTGGAGGAGCTTGCGACTTTGTGTTAAGAGGCAGGGGCAGAGCCTTATAAAGCTGCTGGCTGAGGGGAGGCAAGTGGGCTGCCTGGAGTCTGGTGCCCAGCATCCTCTCACCTGGTAGGCTTCACAAGGGAGGGTGTGATGTGCAGTGTGTGTGTGTGGGGGGCACCCTGAGCAACCAAGCTTCACATTCCTGTTCCCACAGCTGTCCCAGCACAGAGACTTTGGTCAGGGACAGGTCCTTATTTAGAGCCTCTGCTCCTTAGTCAATTGTCTGCTGGGGCTGTTGGATGCTTTGGGAGGGGGAAAGACCCTGGGGTCTTATAGGGGAACTGCAGATCCTGGGAGAAGTGACATGGGGTCCACCTGAGGCTCACAGTGGTAGCCTAGGAGGTTGAGGGTGGTACTCAGTGACATCCCTGGACCTTGACTCTGAACTCTCCTGGACTCCCATTTACTCTCCGAAATTTCTAATTTAAGTGAGCTGGGGCAGGTGGAAGAAGCTGTGTGCCGGGAGCCATCCCGTGATGAGGCCTTGCTGGTAAGAGCCTAGGTTTAAACTCTACAAAGCACAGGCTCATGAGATGGTGCACAGAGTGGCTAGGTAGCTCATCAGCAGTCACACAGCTGAAGGGCAGTGGCCACACAGAGGCCAGTGGGGAGCCACATGCCTCAATTTAGATGTGGTTCCCACGGCCTCTCTTCCTAATGTCTAAAGAGTCACCCAAAGTCACAAGAGCCAGGAGCTACCAGAGTCAGATGGAGCTGGCCTGTGAGTGAGGCCCACCAGGGTACTCCTGGGTTTACCCACTAGACTATCAGTGATGAGCAAAACGAAACCACTGTTCTGTCTTTCTTCCAGAATAGTCTGGAGCCTGGGTCACACATCTCAGTGGGTATACTCTAAAATGTGTGACAAGGCCCCAAGAATCCTACAGCTGGGTTGTCCCATGGATGATGGCTCATCTACTGACCCATATGACTGTGGTGGGCTGGCTGGAGGTCTCCCTGCTTCTGTTCATGGCCTTTGCCCACCTGGGATCATCCTGGAACAAGGACACAAATGGTCTCATCTTTCTCCTGGGGGACAAATCTTTCTGTCCTTCAAATTCCTCCTCAAGGCCACATCCAGCAACTTGGATGCATTTCCAAGTCTGCACACAGTGCTGTGGCGCACAGTAGGTGCTTGGTAAAGGAAATGCTTTTTTCTATTCACAGACTCCTACACCAGGGCTGGCCTCAGAGTGGACTAGTGTCTTGGTGACTGTGGTGAGGGCCAACTGGGCAGGACAGGAGGTCTAGGGAAGATCCTAGCCTTTTCCCTTACCCAGGGAACAGGAAGAAGTTTCCAGAAGGGAATCCAAGCCAGATGTGAGACCCCACCCCTGCCTTCTGGAGGGGTACCCTGTCCAATGTTACATGTTGTTTTGTATCCATGGCTCTATTCATGTTGTGAAGTCCTTAGAATTTTAATGTAACTTGGTTTAGGCTCAGTGCAGAGGTTATTAGTCTAGATGAGACTGAAGTGGAGTGGCCCTTATCCAGGGCTGTTGTCTGTATAAGAAAGGAATTTGGCCTCAGAAGTATTTGGTCATGGCAGTGCAAAAAGTGACCAATACACCTTTAAATAGTAAATACCATAATTCATTACCTCCTCTTCTTATAATGCTCAAATACAGATGATAATTCCCACATCACAGGTGAGAAAGTAAGTGTGCAAGGTCATAGGACTAAGTTGTTTCTGTAGCCCTTGAGTGTGTGTGTGTGTGTGTGTGTGCGTGTGTGTGCGCGCGCGCGCATGCCACAGCACACATGTGGAGGTCAGCAGACAATCTGTGGGAATCAGCTCTCTCCTTCCACCATCAGGGTCCTAGAGATTAAATTCAAGCTGTCAGGCTTGGCATCGAACACCATCATCCAACTGCGCCATCTTGTTGGCCCAGACTTTAGCAATTACAAAGTCGGAGTTTTACCCAGTGCTTTGCCTCATTTCCTGGGTTTGACTTGAAGGGAAGGGAGGCACCACGCTGGCAGGGCATGGTCTCCACCTTTGCAGAGCATCAGCTGACATGCTGAATTAATAATCATTCACAAGCATGTGACCTCCACCATCTACCAAGGACCATGGAAAGGATGGGTAGGGCAAAAGAGGAGGTGCTGAAGGAGGGACCACAGATGTGAGGCTCCCAGAAAGACAACTGTGTGTAGGGTGATGGAGGATATAAAGGATTTGATCAGGGATTGGGGTGAAGTTAATCTTGTTAAGGTGCAGTGACCTCCAAACCACAGGGGCCCTGCAGAGCACTCTCAAACAAAAGCAGGAATGAAGGAGCCTGTTCTGAACCAGGGTGCTCAGGAGGAAGTGGGGAGGGGTCTTGAAACTGAGGTCCCCTTGAGGGGACCATAATGAAACTTCGATGGTTTGTATATTTTAGGGAAGATTAAAGGGAAAACCACTTTGCATAAATATCACATTCCTGTCGCAGGAACCGAAAGATTTGGAGTAAAGCTCTCCACTCATTTCTACGCCCCCACAGAGCCCAAAGCCCGCTGGGTCGAGTCTCCTCTTCCCACAGCTCCTGGCACGGTGGAGCCAAGACTGCCCTTGAGCTTCCGACCCAGGGAGAGGGAGCCCCCCACGCCTTCGGCTTTCCCCCTACTACAGGTGAGCACACGTGGACATCGTCAGGTGCATCCAACACCAGGTGTTAGAGGTGGACCCACTCCAGTCTGTCAGGCTCCATGCCCTCCCACATCACCCCCTGGGATCTTGGCCCCAGAAGCCATCCTGGGTGTCACTCCAGACCCACCGGACCAGAGCTCCTTGGAGGGTGCGCAGGCAGCATTGAGCTTCCTTTATGTTTTATGATGAGACAAGTCCTGAGATCTGTTGCTCTTGGCTTTTACTCTACAAGCATTTAATGGAAATGGTCGGGGTGATTTTCAGCCCTTTTATTTGCCAAATGTGGAATCTTTTTCTGGTGTGAAGATTAGTCTGGAAGTGAGGCATCTTTCTAATCCTGACACTTTGAAGGCTGCAAAAGGGAAGGCTGGAGAGCTTAAGGCTAGCCTGGGCTACACATCCAGACCCCCATCTCCCCATTCCCCCGCCCACACACCCCAGAGAGTCTGGAATGCATCTGGTCTGATGTCTGGCTGGTGACTTTCTGAAAGGCTCTGTGGTCTCAGAGGAAGGCTGCTATTATTAATTATTGTTGTTCCCACGATGACCTTGGAATGACAATCAGGACAAGTGGTCCAGAGACCTACTGAGAGGCAGAGGAGCCTCTAACCTCTGGTCACCCAACTGTCAGGTGACACCAGATTTCCTCAGCTCGTCACCATTTGCAGGTGGCCACTGGGCCCATGCAGCTCACTTGACTGGCGGGAGTGATGCCCGTGTTCACGTCCCTCACTTAAGGTCATGGAGTCTTGGCATCCTGGCCTCGTCTTATTCTGTGGCAGGTTTGCTGATGTCCCCACCTGGAGATCTGGACCTTGTAGCTGTGTAAGGTCCAGTCCAAGCCCCAGGCCTCAGTGTGCTTTTACAGCCTGGTTATAAAGTCTGAGAAACGGGGCTGGAAACTCTGACACCGCCTTAAGTACGACTGTACACCAGTGCTCCCAGAGCACAGCCCTGATTTAGAAACCACTCAGAGATCCTGGGCCATTTTGAAACTTATGGACAACATTCCCGAAATGGAGTAAATGCAGAGAGGGAAAAAGGACACACAGGTCTGCGGCCTGTAAAGTGTGCCATGGCCGACAGTCCAGAAATCAAGCTGGTGTCACAATGTTTGGTCTCCGTCCTGAATCCTGGTCCCCCTCCTCTCTGTCAAGCGTCCCCAGCCTAGTGGAGGCCTGCAATTCTGTCATCAGCCAGCTGCTGGGCAGTGCCCTGCTCATCCCCTGGCTGGTGCTAGTGTGATCACTGGCTAGAGAGAGAGAGAAGAGAATGGGGAGAATGAAATGAACTGACCCATCAGCTCCCCAGACGCCCCAGCTCCCTGCTAAGCACTGGTGGAAGGGCCCATTCCCCACCGCCTCCAGCTCTGCCCGGACAGTCCAGGGATGAGCCTCAGTCATGGGGCTAGGGTCGTGCCTGGGAGGGCCTGAGGCTGCCCTGGAAGGTCACAGGCAAAGTGAGCACATTGTCAGCCTCATGTCAACTCCTTGCAGGGCACATCCTGCACCCATCCAGATGAGAGCAGGGCAGAGACCGGGATGGGAAGAAAGGCCAGAAGGAAGCAGAGGGTGCTGAACTGGACCATGGTGGATGGTGCTGGAGTCAGCCAGGCTGGGCCCTGGGTCTTCCTGCTCCCTCCCGGCTCTGTCCTCCCTCCCCACTTCCCTCATTAATTCCATCCTACAAACACCTTCTGATCATTTTCCATGTGCAAGGCTCTGTGCTGGGGACACAGAAGCTGCTAAGGGAACTTCACAAGGTGTCCCACTTGTGAGTGACCGAGGTCCAAAGTGTACCTCCCACTGCTGACCCAGCCCTCTGCCCCCGTTCTAGATCACTATGGGGTTTTACAGTAACTGTTACCACCGACGCCAAGGGCATCTCAGAACTTTGGAGGGTCTTTTCAGCCTCGCCCACTCCGGTGTCTAGAAGCTTTCAAAATGCCTCCGCCTCCTCCTCCTCCTCCTCTTCTTGGTTGTTTTGTTTTGTTTTGTTTTTTTGAGACAGGGTTTCTCTGTAGCTTTGGTGCCTTTCCTGGAACTCACTCTGTAGCCCAGGCTGGCCTGGAACTCACAGAGATCTGCCTGCCTCTGCTTCTGAGTGCTGGGACTAAAGGCGTGCGCTACCACCGCTCAGCCATAATGCCTCTTCTGATAGGGTGAGAAGCAGCCATCCCTTTCCATGTACTGCCAGAGGTCCATAGAGAGTCATGTAGAGCCAAGTCCTGCCTTCATTAGAGCACAGCTCAGTGACAGAGAGCCCCAGCTGAAGGCCACCTGTGCCTCCTCTTGACTGCACCCATCAAGGCTCTTATTTCTCCATCCCTAGTACAGCAACTGTAACAACCCTGCCTCATAGGTCGACCAACAGATTTAATGAAATCACAACCAATGCACACAGCCCTGTTGGAAATACAGCCAAGTGCTCTGCAAACCTTGCTGGCACTGAGGTCTGTGGAAGGACAAGTGGGCTTTACAGAGAGGAATCATCAGGAACAAAGGCCCTGGGGCACAAACCAGCACTCTGTCCACAAACATGATTTACAGACTTGCTTTGTGGTGACAGAGACTCCATATCTCAAGTCTTCTACAGGGTGGAGCCTGTAGGGAGGGTGCCTCCGGAGAGGGGTGCTTCTGCTTGGGGCTCAGACTCTGCTGCTGTCCCCATAGGTCCAGGAGGCCTGAGGGGATGGGACTCTGCCTCTCAGACTGGCTCCTCAGGGCTCGGCTGGCACCCCCCCCCCCCATCCACTCTTGTTCCCACACTCCTGTCTTCTGAGCTCTTCGGGAAAATGCAATTTGAGTCAAGCCACTTTCAATTACTGGGCTGCAGTTGTGCTGAGCCCGTGAGTAATAAAGAGTCCATTCTCCTTCTGGGAATGCTTGGGGCTCTCCAGGCACCAAAGGAAGGAGGGAGGACGAGGAAGTAGGACTCAGTGCTGCTAAGGAGCAGATGACTACACAGACCCCAGAGCTGGGCGTGTGCCCATCCAACCTGGGCTGCCAGGGATGGGTCCCAGGGAAAGTACAAGGAGAACAGGGCTCAGGTGGGGCTGAGTGTGTTCTGTGAGCACGTGTGTAAGTGTGTGAGTGTCAGAAGAGAGTGTGTATGTGAGTGTGCTGTGTGAGTGTGAAATGAGCCTTTGAGTTACGGTGAGTGCTCGTGTAGTTGTGTGGCTGAGTGGTGTGTGTGTGTGTGTGTGTGTGTGTGTGTGTGTGTGT
>CABHPQ010162871.1:0-25236 GCA_902168405.1 Peromyscus aztecus | reverse complement strand
AGACAAAGGTGACCACTGTGATTGACTGACATCCATCACCCCTTGTCCTGTATTTCATGGGGAGGAGTAGATACTAAATAAAGTGGGACGTCAGGAATGAAGGAGATAATGACCTTTTACTCAATATCAACAGTATCAACTACACAAGGGCTCCCTGGGTATACATGGGTACAAGATAGCATACAAATCAAACATTTGGTGATAACAAATGAAAAGTAAATTTATTTTAAAATAACTCTTTGATATGCATATAATTTACCATTTACTAAAGATGAAACAAATTTGCATACTAAGGAGATAGATGTACTTGTTTATTTTTAATACGACGAATTAAATCGTAGCAGAATACTTGGCACTGTAGAACACACAGTGTCTTCAACACTGACCGGCATTTCAATTTTATAATCATGTGTGCTGAGGTCACCACTTCACATGAATACTTAGTACAGCATGGCAGAATTAAAACTTAGGGATATTTTTGATATTCTATCTCACTCCCTAGCCAATATTCATTTCACAATATTTTTTTATGAGATCAAGTCAGCAACATAAACATCAGTTTTTAAAACCAAACACCCTAACATAACACAATGGAAAGATATGCTAATTTGATATTTGCATACTGAGGAATGCTGCAAGGAAAATATTAAAAGTTTTTGTTTTAATGCCACCATTATGTTTCTATAAGGGCAAGACACTTTGTATGCACAGCCGAAAGCGCTATGGTTCATGACATGCAATAGTCTCAAATTGGAGCCAGGTTGTATCAGCCAGCAGTTGTTGGCCTGATGGGCAGGGTGTGGCATGATGACATGCACAGAGTCAAGTGTGCATGCTGTGTGTTCAGAACATCTCAGTACTCAGGAGCAGAGAGGCATCGAAAGCCTGGGCCGGGGGATGCTTAAGCACTCTGATTTGTTTACAAATGGTGCTTCTTCAGTAAAAAGACAGAGGCACAGAATCGTTGTGGGCTGGTAGGTAGACTCATGAAATGACCTCTAGGAAACTGAGGTGACACCTCTGGATGGGCCATGACCTAGTGCTTCCAGAAGCAGCTCAGACTCTTTCCACATTGGATTTTGAATTGGTTGTTGGTCATCGTGTGTTCAGAAATCTTTTATGGTTCCTCCATTCCTGCTGCTCCACATTTTGCTATGGACCCCAGAGTCTAAGGAGTTGCATGCTATACCATCACTTTGGTATATAAAATTCTGGTTTCTAGCAAAGAAGTGTAGCACTTTTGAGATCTTTCCCAGGGAACACTGTACCTTCTGTATTTCTCAGAGGCGTTAATTTAGAGGTGTTAAAATTTGTGACTCTAAGAAAATCGCAGGACTGTAAGGTGCCTTCAGGGAGCCTGAGGTACACACTAGCACTCATCAAGGCCTAGCCATGCATCTGTAATGCCCCTGACTCACTGCTGGGTGTGGGCATGCCCCATTGCTGCTGAGACGGTCGTTACCATAGTGGCTGGAGTTGGCACAACCACACTATCTTACAACAGGGAGGTGGTGAGGGAGGCCATTTAAAATGGCCCTCTGTAGCTAAAACAGGGGTATCTGCTGGACAGTGTCCCTTCTGGAGGCTCTAACGGAGAACCTGTTCCCATCTTCTTTTCAGCTTCCAGAACATTATTTAACCAATAGCCCTTTCCTCCATCTGTAAAGCTATCAAGTTACTTGCCACCTCACACTGCTTTGAAACTGCCTTCCGTCTTCCTCTTGTACTTTTGAGGGTCCTGTAATTCCCATGAGTCCTCCTGGATGGACAGTTCCCTCATCTGAAGACCACCTAATTAAAAATCTCAATTCTCTTTTGTCATGTGGCATAACAAATTCATAGAAATCAGGGGTTCAAACTCAGAAATCTCAGGAGCAGGAAACATTATTCTGTCTATCATAGCAGGTAGAAAAAGAATCCCCTTTGCCCCTCTATAATCTTTATTTAATTTTACTGTGGCATAGCATTGAGAACAATTCTGGCCTCAAAATAGTCCTGCCTCAGTTTCCTAGAGACCATGTTATTAATCTACACCGACTCTCTGCCTGTTTCTTTTTCTGAAGATATAGCATTGGAATCGGATCAAAGCATGTAAGTAAACACCTCTTTCCCCAGGCTTTCTGAGCCTCCCTGTTCCTAAGCCTTGAGATTTCTATTCAGTCTTTTGTTACAGTCTCTCCATTTCACTGCACTCCACTTAGGGGTTGTACTATATCTGTTCATTTCTCTTTCGTGTAAATCCACTTTGGAGCAGAAAGCATGTTTTTCTCATGAATCTGTGGCAGCCAGGTGTTAGGATGAAATTATTCCAACTCTCCATTCTGACAGGCTATACAAGATGCTGTTTATATCATTACAAATGGTTCCAGGTGATCTCAACAGGTTAAGAAGTGATTCTCAGGCTGACAAGATGACTCAGTAGATAAAACACTGGCTGAACACATGTAAGAACTTGAGTCTGGATCCCCAGAACCCACAAAAAGCCGAGTATAGTAGTGCATATATATAATCCTAGTACTCCTACCCCAAGTTTGGAGGTGCAGCTGGGAAAATCCTCTAGTTAGCCTGCCATATTCCATGGTAGACAAGAGAGCCTGTCTCAAGAAAGGTAGAAGGTGAGGACTGTACCTGAGATTGTCCTCTGACCTCTACATGTACCTTGTGGAATGTGCATGCCTTCATTCATATGCACAGACATGCACACAAACACATGCTCATACACACACACAATTCTTAAGTGATTCTCTTTTACACCTCCTCTACCTTTCTCAATCTCTGCCTTATTATTCCATAATTGGAACCAGTCACAGTGATAAAACTGAAGACTCAGGATGGGGATCACCAGGGCAGCAGCTCATAAAGGGACTGCGAACAGAAGACTGAACAACCTACCTCCCACACACAGACTTGGCACTTGTTCTCTGTGGATTACTACTGGTCCTGAAAATCTTCAACAATGTGAGTACTTCCCTTCTCATGATGAGTTTGGTATTAGTCCTTAGTAACCTAAAAATGTCCACATAGAAACTCAGTAAACTTGGATGTTAAGGAATAATCCTTTTGTACACTGTGAAGATTTGTCTTTGCCAAGGCACTTTCTGATTGGATTAATAAAGAGCTGACTGGCCAATAGCTAGGCAGAAAGAGGGTAGTCAGGAGAGTCAAATTGAGAGGATGCTGGGAAGAAGAAGGGTGGAGTCAAGGGAGTCACCAGAAGATGAGGAGAGAAGCAAGATGAACATGCTGTGCTGAAAAAAGGTACCAACATGTGGTAGATCATAGATAAGAAATATGGGTTAATTTAAGTTGTAAGAGCTAGTTAGTAACAAGCCTAAGCTATTGGCTGATCATTTATAATTAATAATAAGTCTCAGTGTGGTTATTTGGGAGCTGGCTGGTGGAACAGAGCTGACTGGTACTTCCGACAAAAAACTCCACCTACACTTGGACTTCATAACTCAGTCTAAACATTCTTGATCTTTAAATGACCTCTGTTTAGCCAAATGTAGCTCCTTTGAGACTGACATTATCACAGGAAACTTCATAGCCTTCAAAGGGTGTACAAGATGCAACTCATTACCAGATTAAAAAGAATATATTTGTTTGAACGATGCTGATTTGATTTTCTTGAAATATATCTGGAATTGTTACAGTGTAGCTTTGTTTGTGGTTCATAACCCTGGAGTGAGGGTGTGGGCATGTACCAACTTTCAAGTAGTTGAATGGAGCTACTCTTGTAGGCTGCTTGGGGCCTGTCTTCATCAATTTGGGCTGCTCTAACCAAATGCCATCAAGTAGTTGGCTTATAAACCGCAGAATTTATTCTCTCCTGGTTCCTGAGTCTGGGAGCGTGAAATCTGCCTGCATGATCAAGGTCAGGGTGACAGCCTTCCTTCGGGTTACAAATTACTCACTTTTTTTTTCTTTTCTCAAGACAGGGTTTCTCTGTTTAGTACTGACTGTCCTGCAATTTGCTCTGCAGGTCAGGCTGGCCTTGAACTCAGAGATCTGACTGTCTCTGCCTCCTGAGTGCTGGGATCAAAGGGGTGTGCCCCCACACCCTGTCATTATTCACTTCTTACATCCTCCTGTGGAGAAGGGCAGAGGCTGGGACGAGGCTGTCTTGTGTTTCTTATAAATGCATAAATCCAGCCAGGAGGGCTATACCAGGCTGGCCTCATCGGTTTCTGACTAAGGCCGAAAGACCCCATTTTTTAATATCATCAACAATAGCAGGTAGTATTTTAACACAAACATTTTGAGAGAACATTGAGTCGACAACAAGTAGACTTGATTTTTTTTTTTTTTTTTTTTTTTTTTTTGAGAAACAAATTCCAACAAAGCCCAAAGTGTTCCCACTTCCTAAACTAACCAATTTCAGAATCCTGGAATGCCCCGAGTCTCTAAAGCTCATTTCTAGCTAAACAGAAAAGAAATCATTTCAGGTGTCTCAGGACAAAAATGACTGAACAAGGGTTTGAAAGGAAAAGGTTAGAAAGAGCAGGGGGTGCTGGCCCACCTCAGGGCTGTCAGTCAAAACTGTTCCGGCATTATTCTTATCATGTATGCTCCTCTCCACCATTTCATTTCTGAGAGCCCTGTAATTACACAGCCGTGTGCATCCAGGCTGTCAACAAGATCTTCTGAGTGAAACGTAGCTAAATAAGTGTCTGTAAATGAGGAAAGGATCGTAATCAAAGCTGAGTCTCTAGCAATCTCCTCTGTGCTCTGGACTGCCTCGTTCTCATCCAATTGCTTGCTTATTCCTTGTAAATTCTGTTCCAACGGGAGGGCACTCTACACTCACCTTGAATTTTAAGTTAATCTGGAACCACAAGGAAGTGGAAGTGACCTGGAAGCCGGCTCCCACACAATGCAAGAGTCTCTCTTCTCTGCTGTGTGCTTATCAGAGGACAGCTCGCCATCTTAATTTCTTCTATTTTTTAAAGTGTGTGAAAGATATGCAGTCTTTTGTTTGCTGATGGATTTTGTGGTTCTCTGAGAGGTCACAGCCTACTTTGCTGATGCTAAAAGATTACTCCGTGTTCCCTGTGGTAGGTGGAATTATGGCCTTTCCTAGATGCCTGAATCCTAATCCTCTGAATCCGTGAACACATTACCTCACAGGAAAGAAGGGATTTTGCAGATGTGATAAGTTAAGGATCTGTAGATGACAAGATTGTGCTGGAATCTGAAGTCAGGCCCTGTGGAATCCTGAGGGTCCTTATGAGGGAATGGGAGGAGCAGACAGTCAGGGGAGTGACTGACAGAAGTTGGAGAATTGCAAATGGAGGCTGGGGTTAGTCACTTTCTAGACTGGGAAACAGTTCTCCCCAGGAGCCTCTGGGAGGCATGTAGCCCTTCTGACATTTTGACTGTAGCACAGTACAATCCATTTCAGAACTCTGGCCTCCAGACCCATACAGTCACAGCTCTGTGTTGTTTAAAGCCTTTTGCAGATCGAATCAGATTTTTACCACCCAGATTCCTATTGGGGTTAAATTCCTATTGTGTATTAGGCATGAACAGGGGAGTATCATCAGATGGGGTTGGGAGGTGGGGCTAATTAGTGTTGGAAAAGTCATCAAAATAGGTAGAATCCCATGATTGAGTCCCAGTGGGCTTTAAAAAGAGGAGGGGGGGGGAGAATAAATCAGTTTTTTCTTTCTTTTATGTACTTTAAACTACTTCATTTCTGTCCTTCCTTCCTTCCTTCCTTCCTTCCTTCCTTCCTTCCTTCCTTCCTTCCTTCCTTCCTTTCTTCCTTCCTCCCTCCCTCCTTCCCTGTCTCTGTCTCTCTCTCTCTGTCTCTCTCTCTCTGTCTCTCTCTCTGTCTCTCTCTCTCTCTCTCTCTCTTTCTCTCTCTCTCTTTCTTTCTTTCCCCCCTGTAAGGATAATCTCTTTAACACTATTTATTTAAATGTACTTGTTTATTTAACACTGTAATTTAAGTTTCCCACCAGTGAAAAAACTACTTGTTGTGTTCACTTTGAACATAAACTCTCTGGGTAGTATTTGTGTCCCTCTGGGACCCTGGAACTTCTAGCTTGGTTTTGTTTCTGTCTGGTTCTGAGGGCTGAACCAGAGTCTATTACCTTCCAGGACCTAGAATCTAAATTCTAGGCATGCATTCTACCACTGAGCAACACCCCAGCCAGGACTTTGGTTTCTAGATTTGACTCCAGTGGTTTGGAAGTTTCTGGTCACTTGGAGTTCCCCATCTGACCCCAATCTGGGATAGCTAGGGATTTTCCTCTTTTACATGCATGACTTTTGAAAGCACACGTTGTTTTCTTAGATTTCTGGTTTCCCCAAAGTGTCCTAGTTTCTAATTTGAGAACCTCAGCTTTTCCTTAGCATCCCACTTCCATCTTGAAGCTGCTCCTTTGTTCATGCCCTTGCACTCTCTGTGAATTAAGGGTTCTGAGGAGAGGCTAAGGGAAGAGCCTGTCCTGCTTGTGAGCTTTCATGGCTTCTTTGTTCTTAGTCTTTGTCTTTCTCATCATCTTAAAGGTTACAGTGACCTTCAGATACCAGCCGGGGAGTGAAAGATGTATTTCGGTACCTTTCCTCAGCATTTTCCTTACCTGAGCCGTAACCTGAGTCTATTGCTATGTTGTCCTGGTCATTATTGTGTGAAAATAAACAACAGAAAAGCCAAATCCAATGGAGACAGTCTCACTGTGACTGCTGATAGCCATGCACAACCATAGGCATCTCTTGTAAAGGAATTTGAAGTCTTTTCTGGGGAGACTAGCCTGTAACACCCTTTGCCCTCTGTCTCCCCCTCTCTTATTATCCTTAACACTGAATATGTCACTAGACTTTTAATGGATTCCCTTTGTGTTTGGGGATAATTTTTTATATTCTTTCATACTCTGAGAACACACACAGTTGAAAATCGACTTTGAATGCATGAGAGCATTGTTTGGGGTTTAGATTTTTCTGCTTTACTTCTTTCTCTAGAGATCAGCAAGCCAAGGCCACCTCAGAATGACCCTTTGTCCTCTCAAGTGTCAATATCATCATTCCATAGATGGGGAGGAAAATACTGCCAGTCAGGCAGACCAAATCCTATGGGAGAACGGGAGGCTGTGAGCTGCTGATGCATGTTCCCTGGGGAGATGTGAGCAATGTCTGCCCATCTCAGTTGGGCACCAGCAACAGACCAAAGTAATGATTCCATCCAAGTCTAGACTGGTGAACCAATGAGTTTATTGGACTTAATTACAGAAGTTTGGAGAATGGTTATTACAGGCGCACAAGTGACCAGAATATCTGCACGACTGAAGTGTCACATAAGCGTGGATGATGGCTCCCCCCATAGCTGTGCAGACAGAGACCCCACATTTACTTAGCTTCCCCCTTCTGTATGAGCTAGCACCTCCTGGGACCTCATGCAGTGGGGGCAGAACTTGACACATCTGGGCGGGGATGCAGGAAGGAGTGGCTGGGATCCTAGGTGAGGTTCTAAGGACAAGCCCTTTCTTGAAGGTCTCTTGCAGATAGTCATAGCTGCTCGGATAAAGATGCTAATGGCTGTTATATTCAGAGGAAGCATTCCAACAGCAACAGCCTACTTGCTCTACAGAATGGAGGACCAAATGAGGTAGCAGAGTGGCGAGCATAAGCAGCTTTACGGAATAGGATGCGATATCAAGACAGTACATCTATTATTGGAGAATTATGCATGTTCGCGACAGCACAGCTCTTTGTATAGATTTTCTTCTCATTTTCTATTTTAAGAGCTAGAAACTCAAACTTTATCTTGGAAGACTGTGTGCTGTATCAGAAAGAACAAAATTGAGGATTGGGAAATCCTGACTTCATTGAACCGCCGTGTGCCGCCACTTCAGTGTGGTTGTTACTGTTACTGTTAATAACAATAACTGGAGGTGCATGCAATTAAGCTTTTACTATACATTAGTTTGTTCTGTCCTCATGACAACCTGTTAAGAGAGCTATTATTGTTATTATTATCCCCATATCATAGGAAGAAAATGAGGTTTTGAATGACTCACTCAACCTCATACCTCTGAGTGATACTCAAAATCAGGTTTGTACAACCTGAGAATGGACAAAAATAATCCCTCCTAATGTTAACCGTAATAAGAGTGAGAACAATACACACACATAATCATGAGCATCTATTTCATCCTTCTCAAAACCATCAGAACCAATCATTTGACTTGAGAGTGAAAATAAATCAGAACAGCTACTTAGCTCAGCCTCCTTAGGTTTCAGCCATGGAAAGTAAAGCCCCCAGAAAAAGACACACGTTCGGTGAGACAACAGCCCGAGTTGAGGCCTTTTAGCATCTTCTTGGGGCAGACATTTGCAGGCCTCTCTGAACTTACAGATCAAGTGCTAGATTTACAGAATCATTTGAGGATTAAAGAGCATACTAACTGGGCCCTCATTACATAGTAGGTATTTCATAAGTAACACATACACACACACACACACACACACACACACACACACACACACACACACACCATGTTCTTTGGAAATATTTATTTTAATTTTATGTATATGAGTGTTTATCCATATATATCTATGTGTACTATGTGTGTGCAGTACCTATGAAGGCCAGAAAAAGGCATCAAATATAGAATTGGAGTTACAGGTGATTGTGAGCTGCTGTGTAGGTGCTGGGAGCTGAACCTGGGTCCTCTACAAGAGCAATAAGTGCTCTTAACTGCTGAGCCATCTCTCCAGCCCCACATGCACTATTTTAAACCAAGGAAATTGAGGTTATTTCCTTAATAATATCACACAACTGTTAATTCATATTAATTAAGATTTTGAGAAAAACAGAGAAATCTATTTGTACAAAAACATAGTAAATGGAAAATCAGAATAAAAATTACCAGCATGTTAAAAATATTCCAGGCAATTGAAAAAGAAAACAGACACATCAACATGCTAATAGGGTTATATCAACCTTAATAGAATGATAGTTTTACTTTATCATAGTGTCACACATATAGTTGAAATAATATTTTAAAATAAATATCTGTAAAAAGGAGTCCAAGATGGTTTTAAAAAATATTTCTGCTTTCTAAGATTTTAGTATTTTTTTTATTTCTTTTGAGTATGTGTATGTGTGTGTGTATACAGGTACCCATGGAGGTCATAAGAGGGCATCAGGTACCCTGGAGCTGGAGTTATAGGTTATAGTGGGCACTGGGATTTGAACTCAGGTCCTTTGATAGGGCAGGAAGCCTGCCTTAACCACTGAGCCATCTCTCCAGCACCTCCCTTTTCTTTCCTGTGGCCGCAGTGAGAAAGCTCTCCCTAGCTTTCGACGGTCTGGTTTAGATTCACCAAACACTGAACTTGATGACTAGCTGTTGTTGTGTATCCTTTGACACATCTTCAAACATTGTCCCCTCAGAGTTTCCTCCCGTGCCCCCATCTGGCTTCCTTTGTGCACACTGGCCTTGACATTAGTGCCACTCTCTCCCGCTGCTCCGCGACTGAGTCGCATTCCCTGTAGGCCTCTCAGGGGTTCTCCGGAGCAGTTTTGTGTCTTAAATTGCCTGGCATTGATTGTAGTCCCCACACTCACTTCGCGTCTTTTCTCCCACAATCACCCATCAATCTTGTGTACCCCGACGGCTGAGAAAGACTTTCTGTTCATTAATTAATTGCCTTACCTTCACCCAGTCTCCTCTTGTCTGAAAAAAATTACTTATCTCCATGCAGTCTTAGCAAGAATATTGAATGTTCTCAAATTGATGGGAGAGCTGAACAGCAAAGGCAGAAGGACTCCAAGGACTCTGGGTGGCTTCAAGGTCATGCTGTGGAGATGGACTGGATTTAAGCTGTTTCTGCGCTTGTTTTCTAGGTGAGAACCAGAGTTGAGGGTGGGGGGGAATCTAATGGCTGCACCCAGTTAGAAGCCACATTCTCCCTCCCGTGGCTGGTGTGCTTACCAGATGTCTGCTACTATAATGAAAAGCCCAAAATGATTAATTTATAAAGAGAAACAGTTTGTTTGGGTTCACAGTTTGGGGGTTCTGTCTGTGATTAATGGGCCCAACTGTTTTGGACCTTGTGATTACATTGTGATATGAGTTTATATTAGAGCAAAACTGCTCACTCATGCATGGTCAGAAGCAAAGAAAAAGGGAAGAGGTTTGGGATCCCACTATTTCCTTTAAGGGCCTATCTCCAATATATCGAAGGTTCTCCCACCAGGCCCCAGCTCTCAGTTTCCACCTCACAAAAGCATCGCCTTGAGGACCAAGCCTTTAGTATAAAGCTTTGGGCAAATCAATATCCAAACCACAGCAGATGGGGCAAGGCTTCCCCGGAGATGGTAGTACTGTCAAGATACAGACAAAGGATTGAGGCCCCCTCCATAGGAGTTAAATTCATGTCAACAAGGATGATGAGTTCCCTGAGTCACATGTCCCTGGTATTATACTGTTATTCTACAGAGCACCCACCTCTGTCAAGTAGAATTCACCTACCCGACACCATGTTCAAGGTAAGATGCCCACCTTCCTCTTGATTTTGCATGGACCTTGGGATGCTCCATCATGTTAGTGTGTGGAACTCACCCAACTAGACTGACCTGACTCATGTGGGGCTTAGTTTTGCTCTCCCCGTGAAAGCTGCTTTTTCTGTAAACATTTCCTTCATTGCCGATTCTCAAGCAAGTCTCCCTTCTCTTCTCCCGTCAGCCCCAGCCCAGCAAACATACCACACAACATGGATATTAACTCACCCAACTGACTTTCCCATTAAACTAACCACTCCTTAAGGGTGGGCACTGCCTTGTACAACACATTTAATACAGACTAGCTGAGGGGACGAATGGACATTCATCACTTCTCTATCTATTTTCTTTGGTGTTTTAAAGCAATCTTATGTTACATGTTTTCCAGAACTTTCTCCTTTTCAATATAAAGAATGCTCATTATCAAACCACACTCCAATTTTGGTTCTGAAAAAGGCAATTCCTGTGATAATTACTGAAGATAGTGTATGCATCTTGAAATACTACAAGAAGTCACCTCAGAGCCAATTTCTCTTCACAAAGATAAAAATGTAAACCCTTAAATGGATTTATTTTTCTGGTGTTATTCTGTCTCTTGGTAGCTTTTTTGTTTGGGGCACAGATGTCAGAAAGTGGGGTGTTGAGTGTGTGTGGAGTTGGGTCTCCAATGGTAGGGCAAGGCCCTTCTGCTGTCTGCCCAGCAGCACCCTGCCCAGCAGCACCCTGCCCAGCAGCACCCTGCCCAGCAGCACCCTGCCCAGCAGTACCCTGCCCAGCAGTACCCTCCCCAGCAGCACCCTGCCCAGCAGTACCCTCCCCAGCAGTACCCTGCCCAGCAGTACCCTCCCCAGCAGTACCCTCCCCAGCAGTACCCTGCCCAGCAGTACCCTGCCCAGCAGTACCCTCCCCAGCAGCACCCTCCCCAACAGTACCCTCCCCAGCAGTCCCCTGCCCAGCAGTACCCTCCCCAGCAGTATCCTCCCCAGCAGTACCCTGCCCAGCAACACCCTGCCCAGCAGTACCCTCCCCATTGGTGTCCCCTTTATGGGAGCCACCTCGCAATTTCTGCCAAAAGCTTAGCTGGAAAAAGCCACACTTGTATTTTCTGATCTGAGATCTTTACACTGTGACCATTCCTGAGTCAATTTTCTGTGCACAAGACCACATTTTTATAATGAAATTTTATAATGACTCTTTTTACTCTTCTATAAGAAAATGCATAAGAAATAAAACCTACCTACACACATGTTTTGTTTTTTTTTAAAAACAGGAAAATAATTTTCTAATTAAAATATAAGGAAGACATACAGTGAAGAATAGAATACTACCAGGAAGGTCTACATACTGTGCATGCCTAATCTGAAAATCCCCAATCCTCTACAATTCAAAAGGTTTTGAGAGCCAAAATGATGTCACAAGTAAAAATTTCCACACTAAAGACATGTAAAAACTCATATTAAAAATACTCACGCTCTAAAACCGAAGACTGTGTACAGCTCATCTTGAGTTCCACTCTTGTCTTTCCATTCAGATTCCCACAGAAACTTTTGAGTGCACACAAAATGGATGTGGGGTTCTGAACTGCGAGGGCCATGGAGATGTGATTTTCTCGGTAGCTGTGTATCAGTAGCACATCCTCGTTCAAGACTGTAAAGATGCTCTTGTGTCTGAAGGCACCAGAACATGTTAGTCAGGATTCTCTTGCACATACGGTCTTGTTCATCAGCCTGGAAGCTCTGGGACTCGGCCCCTTTGGGTTTGTATGAAGGCTTTATTATGTAAATAAATAAATCATTCCATTGGTGAGCAACTCATCATTCAGATCCAGGGGTCAGGATAGGAATTAAAGTCCTAGTTCTTTGAGCACACTCCTGGTTCCCCCACCAAGCGGCCCCCACTCTGAGGCTACCAAGGGACCAGTTATCTCATTACCATAAAAGCATACTGTCATCACTCCAGAAATCCCAAGAATTTTAATTGCTGTATGCCATCAAACTGGGCAAACACCACACATATATTTTTATAAGATAAAGGTATATATTATAAGGAAGAGGCTTACACACCTATGTGACTATATGTACCAAGGTCTGACGCTGGCACCTGGAGACTCAGGAAGAGCTGATGTTTCAGTTCAAGTCCGAAGGCACAAAAGCAGAAAACCTAAACTGATGTCCAGATGAAAGGCAGCCAGACAGGAGGGATTTCCTCTTAGCCCTTGCTTCTTTGATAAAGTTAGCTTATTGGATAAATCTACTGTATTAGGAGGGACAGCATGCTTTACCATGTTCACTGGATAAAGAATTGATCTCATCTAGAAACGCCAATACTGAGTATACTGTTTAACTCTTTATCTGGGCACCCTGTGGCCCAGCGAAGATGATATTAGGCAAGATTGGGTGTGTGCAGGGTAGTGTGGTTATAGGCAAGCTGCTATTACTCAAACAAACTATCCCAATGAAAGCTCTCTAGTAGCTTGGAGATGGCTGCAGAGAAAGCATCTGGGATCATAGGAAGAAAGGAACTAGAATCTTTGAACTAGAATCTTACCTCAAACTCTTAACTGAAACTATAGGCATGGGTCACTCCACCTGCTTTTTAATACTGTGTGTATGTGTGACAGCAAATGTGTGAACATGTATGTGTGCATACTTGTGTATATGTAAGTGCATGTGGAGGTCAGGATGAGCTCAGATCTCTTCCTCGGTTGTTCTCCACCTTATTTTTTGAGACAGAGTCTTTCACTGAACTTATGGCTCCCTGATTTGGTGAGGCCGGCTGGTCAGCGAGCTCCCGGGATCTACCTGGTTCAGCCTTCCCAGCACTGAGGTGATGGGCTCCTGCTGCCGTGCTCAGCTGCTCACATGGGTGTGAGACATCTGAACTCATATCCTCGCTCTTGCACAGCAAACCTTGAACGGTTGGAGCCATCCCCCAAGCCCTGTCACTTGGATATTTTATGAATCATTTCATGGCCATATATTTATTTGTTCAGCTACATCATCATCCCTTTGCCTTGCTTTGCCCTCCTGGCCCAGCAGACGGCTTAGTCTAGCGGACTCTCCGTTCCCCTCCGTTTTTCTCTACCTTTGAGGTTCTTTTGCCCCCTTTGACTGTCTGCCTTTTTCTTTTCCTTGGCCTCAATGGCTTAGAATAAGAGTTTAGCCTCCTGTTTATTCACAGTGTAACTTGGTCGATTTTCTTGTAACCGTGGTATTTTTCTGATTTTCTTGTAACCGTGGTATTTTTCTGGGAATCCATGTCCTTTCATTCTTTAATCAGTTTGGGAATTTGACTGCAAAACCAAGGCAGTAGTTTCTTGGTAGTTTTTTTTCCCCTAAAGATATCTGTCCAAACATGTCGTTTATTACCTTGTTTCCAAGTTACATTTCATATTCTTCAAGCTCAGGAGTCTGAAATCCTGGAGCAGTTCTTGCAGCAAACCCCAGGAGCTCCTGTTGACATTATTGAATTTCTCCCCTGTGGCAGAGGAGCATGCTAATTAAAACAAAAAAGCAAAGGAAAAGCTTCCAGGGGAGGAGAGAATCCTATTCCTCAGTGGTGTAGACCCTGTAAGTTGCCCTTGTTCAAGTAAATGGCTCCCCACCATGCTCATGCAAACTACCCCAATTAAACTCAGTGGTTTTCCCCCAACCCCCACCCCCCAAAGTCATGGAAGGAGGGGGAACTTGGTGGGAAGAACAGGTTTAGTGGGAGGGGGAAGAGGGTACTAGAAGACAATGGAGGGGCTGGAAATGAACAATGTGTACGCTGTTTGTTTATAAACTGTGAACAAATAAATAACAATTAGAGCGTCTTACCTGGGAGAACCGTAAGGTCTTGTGGTCTAGAGGAGGAAGAATTCAGGCATTTCTCATTGAAAAAGTGAAACAGCTCAGTAACTGCTCTCAGCACGCAAGGAGGAAGCCACTGGCACTACCCTGTTAGGCATTAAAACTTACCTCCTTGCTGTAGATTTTTGGGGTGACTTCTATTATTAACGACTTTTTTGATTTCCAGTGAGGGGTACTGGGGACTAAACCCAGAGCCTGGTGCGTGTTACATAGATGTTCTACCACCAAACTACACTGCCACTAACTTTTACATTTAATTTTGTGTTGTTCTGTTTCATTTTGAGATGGGCGCTTGCTACGTTGCTAAGGCTGGCTTCTAACTTCTGAGCTCAAGTGGTCCTCCAGCCTCAGTGTCCTGAGTAGCTGGCACTCTGTAGGCCTGGGCCATCACACTCAGCTTCTTTGACATTCTAAGAGCTGTCTCCTGGTCATTCCTTTTGCTATGGTTTGTGTGTAAAGTGTCTCCCCAAAATGATTATGTGTGGGGTGTTGCTATTTTGAGAACTTCTAGAACTTGTAGGAGGTGGAGCCTAGGGGGTGTTTGGGCAGTGTCTTGGCCCTGGCCCCTTCTCTGCCTCCTGCCTGCCGCTGCGAGCAGGGTTGCTCTGTTTTATGTCTTCCACGGGTTGAACAATCCTGCTCCACAATGCCCCACCTATTACCACGGAACGAAACCTCCGAGAGAGCAGAACAGCTCTTCCCTGACTCTGCGTGTGCCAGGTATTTTGATCAGAGCAATGTGAAGTCTGATTGACACACATCCCTTTGCCCTGTACTTTTAAGGGCAGAAGAGACCTTAGTAACTTAGGGCCACGGCAGTGAGTGACTTCCTCTAAAGCCACATGAACCATTAGAAACTATTAGAATAGTAGTAGTGGGGTACATGTTTCCGTATTTCAGGGTCAACATCTGAAATATTTATTTTGTTTACATGACTGGTGTTTTTTAAGTCCATCCCCTGCCCCTGTTTTTAATCTGGGGATTGGAATTTCTTTTTAAACTCCAAGTAGGGTCTTGGTATATCGAAGAGCACGTTTTGACCTTCTGAAATGTAAGAGCTGTTTCTGGTAAAGCGGTGTTTGTTGAGGAGACATTGAGACATTGGAATCCTCGCTGCTAAAGAAACGCCTCAAAGCAGCGCTGACCTTGAAGCTGAGATGTAAACCCTGCCCTGCTTTTTGACTTCAATTCTGGAGATGGTCTAGCTTTCATAGTGTTCTGAGGTACTTGATGACTTAATTCTTTCCTCATCCTTGGATGAGGTTCTTGAAGAGGGGTTGAGATTCTTATTTTGTGAGAGGGAGGGCTTCTTCCTGCTCCCTTCCTAGAGGATGTCTGTCCCCATGCTTAGCTTCACACCTCAGAGAGTCATGACTTCATAATTCAGAAGCCCCTCCCCTACCCAAGCACCACCCCTCTCAGGTGCACGAAGGACCTCTTAGATAACGCTTCTGCCAGTGCGTAGCCCTCTCCAGCTACTGTAGCTCTCTAAATGTTGGCTACCCAAAGCAAAAAGTGAGCCTCTCTCCAAATCCCAGTCTAAACAAGGGGAACAACAGAACCCCGTGTTAGCACATAGCAAGCTGTCCTCGTGAGCCTGGAGCTTTCCAGCTAAAGTGGCATTTAAAATTTTCTTATAATGTTTCTTCTTTTATGCTTCAAGAAGTCTTACTTTCAAAGACAGCCAATTCATTTAGTTTTCCAAAATAATGGGAGGATCTTGCTATGTAAGCAATAAAAAATATTTCCTGAAAACGATTAATTCTGCTACTGTTTCTAGGGTAACCAGAGGAGTAAAACCATAAGGCAGCAGCTGGGAAATTGGTGTAAAATTCTGTGTAATTCTAAAAAGAACTGTCATCTTTAAAAATTATAAGATGAAAAACTAATATTTGGTTTTGGAGAGCTTAACCCTGGGCAGTTCATTGTTGCCAGTTTGCTATAAATGGGAATGTAAATTGGAAGGCTATAGAAGCAGATTATAATGTCCCTCCTTTGCCAAGCATAACTCAGAGTCTTCTGAGGTAGCAGGTAATGTCGAGCTTCTGTGACATGTCTTAGGGCATTATCATTTGAATAACACAATCTGCTTCCTTTGGTGTTTAAAGAATGAGCTAGGCATGGTGCCTCTGATCTGAGCCTCTGGGAGGTCCAGTTAAGAGGATTGTGTGAGTTCCAAGCCAGTCTGGGCTACAGTGGGAGACACTGTTTCAAAAACAAACATACAGCCACATTAGAGCTTATGAATGTTTCTTTGTTAGCAGTAGTGTTGAAAGTAAAATGTGTCAATAGGTTATAGGAGGCGCAAAAGGAGTGCGGTCCATTTCCAGTGAGTCAGTTCTTTTTCTGTTTATAGACTGGCTCTTTGCTCAAACCATCTACGGTCTTTTATGTCACAGATGTGTCAGATGTAATAGACAAACTGAAGGGAGCAACTGAAAACCGCTGGGTTATTTTCACCCCTGCCTCTACAGATTGCTTCTCTTAACTGTCTTGCTCCTGAAGGTGATCCACATGAGGTGGATCCTGTGACGTTTCCAGTCTTTTTGGCAATGTGACAAAGTCCACTGGTCACATTCAGGAACCAAGACCTATTCTATGCAAAGGCTCAGCCAGGGGCTCCCAGTTGGAAATGGGAGGAGGCTCGTCAGGCAGCCTCAGACTTCTTCAGGATTGCAGGGAGGAAAGGAACCAGTCAGGAGCATGAGGGCTAAGTATATGTCTAATGTGATGCTGGGGTCCCGGGTGCTCTCCCTCCTCCCGGCTCTGACTCTTTTGGAACCTCTTATTTCTAGTTCCATGGATGGGAGCAGTGTCTTCTCCAGCTGGTTGCCCACAAGCATCCCTTTGTTACCTGGAGAGCCACCTCATCTTGTGGTTACCTAGCCTCTCATGCTTAGCTCCTCTCCAGGTGACCCAGCCTAGCCCTCTTCTCCAGAGTCCTTCTCTACCCTAGGGGGAACTCTGCATCTCCAGTCCTATCAGCTCCCTCCCTTCTCACTAGAGCTACTTACCAGCCTCTGCACCCCTCTGACTCCAAGGACAGAGATGAGCTCCCAGAGTGGCTCATCTGAGCTTTTTACATCAGTGCCTACTCTCAAAGGACTCTGGAAAATGTTCTTTTGACTAAACTGGTACATTTCTATACTTTTGAAATCACCGCATTTTAAAGATGTACATGTATATTATATACATTTAAAGACATAAATGCAAAGCACTAGGCATGCTTATAATCTTAGGATTTAATTACTCAAGCTTCTTTTATTTTTAGGTCCCATCCATGCTTTTCATACAATAGCGCTACAGTGAAAGAAGTAAGTTTTGGGCGTTGTTATCCGTAACAGAATTCAGAGGTTTGGTTTTCGTCACACTCACTAAACTGTAAGAAAGCCCTTTGCCCCCTGTCAGTTCTGGACTATTACTCCATGAAAGCGAGAGAGGATTGATTTTTTCCCCCTGCTTCAGAGTTCTTTCCGACCAGGCTCGCTGACTTTAGAAGTGACATCTAGACACTGAATTTTCTTCCACTTAAACATTTAACACAGAGTTCCTTTAAACAGTGTCAGGGTACATTAGATCAAGAATACAGTCATGGGGTCCATGATAGGCGCATGGCCAATGGCATTAGGTTGTCACAAGGAGACAGAAATGACAACAGAGACTTGGCTGCGCCTTCAGCTCCCTTCTAGTGTGTTATGGGAACTAACTTCCAGGTCTTTAAGAAGTTATTGCCAAATTCTTTCAAAAAGCAATGTTCAGTGATTGAGACGTTGGGTCCAAATTAAGATGACAGTTAAAACAACATCACTACATTTATACAGTGGCCTGTGTCTCTCTAAGTCTTTTACTTTTATTATCGAATCAGATCCTCACCAATGTCCTGAGATGTGATTGAGGAAGATACTGTCACTACCCTTTTGTTGATCATGAGGCTTGATTCGATGTTCACAGTCACAAAGCCAGGAAGAGGCTAGTGTTTGTCTGTCACCATTTGCCCAGTGATCCTGGGTGCCCGTGTTTTCTACATCTTCTAAGATATCTGTGACTGTCAGTCTTGATTGCTAACTTAAAGGGATTTGGAATCACCATGGAAACAAACCCCTGGGCATGTCTTTGGGGGATTCTTTAGATGTTTAAGGTAACTGGAGGTGGAGGACCTGTAGCATGAATCTTAAAAGTTCTTATTAATAAAAACAAACCTGGAGCCAGGTATTGGGGTGAACGCTGAAAGATCAGAGAAGCAGAACAAGCCACAGCCACCTCACCTTGCCAATTCCTCAGCTGATCCTGTTTCCTCAGACTGGAAACCTCTGAGTCCTCATCCAAATGGATCTCAGCTGAACTGTGCTGCTCAAAGCCTAAAAGCTTAAGCAACTAGTTCCTGGTTTTCACGCCTTATATACCTTTCTGCTTTCTGCCATCACTTCCTGGGATTAAAGGCTCACTTTCTGGGATTAAAGGCGTGAGTCACCATGCCTAGCTGTTTCCAGTGTAGCTTTAAACTCACAGAGATCCGGATGGATCTCTTCCTCCAGAAGGCTAGGATTAAAGGTGTGAGTGCCACCATTTTCTGGCTTCTATGTCTGTCTTGTGGCTGTTCTATTCTCTGATCCCAGATAAATTTATTAGGGTGCACGATGTATTTTGGGGAACATAATATCACCACAAGGACCCACCACAAATGTGGGCAGCGCCATTGTATGGGGTGGATTTGGGGCTGTATGAAAAGGAGAAGGTTAGCTGAGTGCAAGCATTCGGGTGTCTCTGCTTCCATACTGCAGATGCATGTGACCAGTTGTCCCCTTGCTTCTGCTGGCATACCTCCACTGATGGAATGGGCTGTATCATCTGGAAGTGCAAACCAAAATACGCTTTTCCTTCCTTTAAGTTACCTTTTGTCGGGTGTCTTGTTACAGAACTAAGACAAGTTTTCCTCCCTTATCTAGTCATCTGGTCTATAAGCCACTACACCTCCAATGTACTCTTTCCTGCCAGGTCTCATGTCCTGTGTGTATACACCCTGCCCATTCCCCTTTCAAAGCGTATAAAAATATCTGCTCCGTTTCTTCTGTCTCCATGACATACATCCCTGTCCAGGCTAGCATCACCTCTCTCCTGAATGCTGTCTATAGCTGCCCTCAGGGCCACTGGTTTATTGGCTTATATTCCCATCATCTCTTCTCTACACAGTAGCCAAGTGATGCTCCCAAAATGCATGTGGAATTCTGTTCCTTCCCAACTTAGAGTCCTTTACTTGCCTTTATATGAACCCAAAGTTTTCATCCCAGACATGAGTACTTCAAGTCCCGTTGAGCTAGCTAGCTTCTGCCTCTCTCTGACACCTCCCATCTTCTACCCATGCCTACCTGTTCAGTGTGTCATAGCTGTGTTTGGGTTTCTCTCTGTTATGAGAGCTGATCATGCTTACTCTTATTCTAGGTTAACCCACAGACTAATAGCCCATCTTCCCACTGGCAATCCCCTTCATCATTCAGGGTTTTGCTTGAACTATTCCGAACTCTTCCATTCTTGAATGCCCAGTATGAGGGAGATCCTGTCTGGCTCTTCCATGTTGCCTTGTGTTACCTCATCACAGCCCGTAAATTATCTTAATGTTTAACTCAGTCACTAATTATACTCCATACATATCTTTAGTAAGAGCCTGGAGTGGTGCTATGTGTTTTAGCAACATTAGCCTTCATGATGACCTTCTTACGCTTTTTTCAGATGAGGAAATGGTGACATAGAAACATCTTCAATGCCACTTACTGCAGAAGGGCATAGAAACAATTGTCCTTGCTTTTGGATGAAAGTCTTGTCCATTCTGTTCAACACTGAGTGCTCATCATCTAGAATAGTGATCAGTACCTAGTAAGCACACAATTAACATTTATTGAATGACAAGGACCCTGAATCTGATTCTCATAAGGTTATCTTGCATGTACCTCATTATCTATATTCTCCTGGGACCCTTGGTGCTACCTAGGAGCTGTCCTAGCTAATGTTTCCTGAGATATTTCATTGTCTTTTACCAGAAAAATGTTTGAAATTAAAGCTTTCATCCATCGGGACTCTTCACAGTTGCAACTAACATTGATATGGTAATGTATAGTTTCTATAGCACTTTCCATATGTGTCTTGTCACAGAACAATAGCACGAGGAAAGAAATGAATCCTAAGCCCTTCCAAAGATAGAAGTAGTCACTGCTATCATCTCATCAGATTAACACAGTAACTCTCCAGCTGCAGTTGACCCTACATGGGATCAACCACAAGCTAAGAGTTGGCTTGTGCCAGTTATGTCATGGGGAACTTGTAGTTGTGTTAGTAACACTCATTTTGAGTAGAGTTGGAGCTACTGGGAATGCCCATGTGTGAGTTAAGAATTTTCTCAAATGGGACAAGTTAGATTTTTCTTGGCAAGACTAGGCAGAACCAAATTAATCAGATAATGATGTTATTTCATTTTATTTTTACTGGGCTTGTAGGGTAGCTCAGAAGTGGAGTGTATATCTGGTATGTGTGAAGCCCCGGGTTCAATCCCAGAACAACAACAAGAACAAATTGCCTTCAGTCTTAATGTATTTTATGGAGCACTCAATGACATTGCCAATGGTCCACTCTGGCACATTCTCCTTATTTCTCTTGAGCCAACTCAACCATTTCCAGCTGATTCCCTACCCTCAGAAATTCCCTTTTCAGTGTCCACTTATATCATAGATCCATTGAGCTATTTGGAGCTATTTGATATGTTTCCTCTCTCTGTTGCTTGCACCAGTCAGCTCAGAGGTATCTGAGTTGCCTTGTGTCCAGTTTGTACAGATTGTCTCCTACTTGTACACAGCTCCTTAGTTTAATTTGCTATTGTTAGGGTTTAAAGGAGTTGCCCCTGTCTCTCCAAGATGCTGAGAACAATAAGTACAATATATACTTGAGACATAATTCCAGAAAGTCATAAAGACACTGCGAGGGAGTGTTTAATATGCTCTATGAAGACTAAAGAATGTAGAGAGAGGTCGACAAGGTCTTTTAATTAGTCATTTACATATATGGGTAAAACTAGATGTGGTCGAGACAATGTTATGTGGTCCTCAAATCCCATTTCCTTTTCCATTTCCTGGATGCAGAGGAACATATACTATCCAGTTTTGTTTTCTTTTTACAAAACAAGTTGGGTTGGGGGAGGCTACGGGGGTAGACAATGGCTATAAGGCCTTCATCTTTTTTCTGTCACCTCTTTATTCAGTCTCGCTTTCCCATGGCCACATGCTATGGCAACTACCTGCCATGTTTAAAATGGCAGCCTTGCAAGATAGGAAGAGCTTGGATCCCTGAGTTATTGGGTAGAAGAGAACATCTAAGACCAGTTTCATGACCTGCATAGACTGTCATTATTTATTTATTTTTGCAGTGTTGGTAATAAAATCTAGGGTCACTTGCATGCTAAACGACTTATCTATCAGTGAGTTATACCCCCAATCCTTATTTGTGGTGCTACTGTGTTCCCCCAAAATATTGTGCACCCTAATAAACTTATCTGGGGTCAGAGACAGAACAGCCACTAGATACAGAGGCTAGAAAATGGTGGCACACACGCCTTTAATCCTAGCATTCCAGAGGCAGAAATCTGTCTGGATCTCTGTGAATTCAAGGCCACATTGGAAACAGCCAGGCACGGTGACACACGCCTTTAATCCCAGAAAGTGAGCCTTTAATGCCAGGGAGTGAGGGTAGAAAGCAGAAAGGTATATAAGGCGTGAAAACCAGGAACTAGGCTGGTTAAGCATTCAGGCTTTGAGCAGCAGTTCAGCTGAGATCCATTTGGATAAGGACTCAGAGGCTTCCAGTCTGAGGAAACAGGATGAGCTGAGGAATTGGTGAGGTGAGGTGGCTGTGGCTTGTTCTGCTTCTCTGATCTTCCAGCATTCACCCCAATAACTGGCCTCAGGTTTGATTTTATTAATAAGATCTTTAAGATTCATGCTATACTTATTTTTCAAAAACTTCTTAAATTTTGAGACTTAGTTGATGGCTTTCAACTCTCAGCACTCCTGCCTCAGCCTCCTGAGTAGCTATGCGTGATAGTTTAGATAAGGATGGCCCTCATAGGCTCATAGATTTGAATGCTCAGTCACCAGGGAATGGCACTATTTGAAAAGATTAGGAGATGTGACCTTTTTGGAGGAAGTGTGTCATTGGAGGTGGGCTTTGAAACTTTCAAAAGCCCAAGCCAGGCCCAATGGCTTGTTCTTCCTGCTGCCTGCAGATTTGGATGTAGAACTCTCAGCTCCTTCTCTAGCACCATGTGTGGTGGTATTGTGTTCCCCAAAATATTGTGTACCTTAATAAACTTATCTGGGGTCAGAGACAGAACAGCCACAATATTAAACAGAGGTTAGGCAGTGGTAGCACACACCTTTAATCCTAGCATTCCAGAGACAGAAATCCCTCTGGATCTCTGTGAGTTCAAGGCCACATTGGAAACCGCCAGGCGTGGTGACACACGTCTTTAATCTCAGAAAGCAAGCCTTCAATCCCAGGGAGTGGCGGTAGAAAGCCGAAAGGTATATAAGGCGTGAGGACCAGAAACTAGAGGCATTTGGCCTGGAGAGGCATTTGGCCTGGAGAGGCATTTGGCCTGGAGAAGCATTGTTAAGATTTCAGGCTTCTAGCAGCAGTTCAGCTGAGACCCATTCTGGATTAGGACTCAGAGGCCTCCAGTCTGAGGAAACAAGACCAGCTGAGGATCTGGCGAGGTGAGGTTAGCTGTGGCTTGTTCTGCCTCTCTGACTATCCAGCATTTCACCCAAATACCTGGCTCAGGTTTGTTTTTATTAATAAGACCTTCTAAAGATTCATGCTACAACCATGTCTATATGCATGCCGCCATGCTTCCTACTATGATAATGGACTAAACCTCTGAAACTCTAAGCAAGTCTCAACTAAATGCTTTCTCTTATAAGAGTTGCTATGGTCATGGTGTCTCTTCACAGCAATAGAACATTGACTAAGACATTGTGCCGCCAGGCTTGGCTAAACTTGTGTACTATTAAATTGCGGAGATTTGAGAATTGTTTGTTATGGCAACCAGCATTCATGACTACAACTGAGATAAAAGGCTGAGAAAATGAAAATTGAGACCCTACTGTACATTTTTTTCCATTTTCCTCAGATCCGGCAACTGGTTTCAAGCGACACCATTTCCCTGGTATCAGGATTTGCCATTTATACCTCATGGATTGGCTGTACAGCTCTTTGATTGAAATTGATGAGTAGGAGGGAAGAGGTGCTAGACTGAAACTCACGCATGGAGCACCCTTGTCCAGAAGATGTACCAAGGTTGAGCAGCAGGAGTTGAGATTATATATACTCTTAATAACAACAGTAACAAACAGATCATCCAGGTCTCTCATTCTCCCAAGTTCCAAGACAACTACACATAGTTTCCCCTTATCCATGAGTTTTGACTTCCTACAGTTTCAGTTAACTATGACCAGCCCACCATCATATGAACGAAAGGTAAGTTCAGGGCAGTGGTATGTATTTTGAGAGAGAGAAAGAGAGAAAGCAATAGAGAGGGAGGTAGAGAGAGACCATATCCACATAACTTTATTACTACATATATTAATACATGCTCTATTTTATTTTTAGTTATTGTTACTCTCTTACCATGCCTAGTTTATGAATAAAACGTTATCTAGGCACAACATTTAGGAAAAAGCATAGGATAGATAGGGTTGGGTGCTGTGGGAATGTTCTGTATGGCAAATGTGTTGTTAATAAAATACTGATTGGCCTGTGGCTAGGCAGGAAGTATAGGCGTGGCTAACAGAGAGAATTAAAAGAACAGGAAGGCAGAGGGAGTCACGGACTGCCTGCCAGCCGCCCCGCCAGGACAAGAAGCATGTAAAGATGCCGGTAAGCCACGAGCCATGTGGCAAGGTATAGACTTATAGAAATGGATTAATTTAAGATAAGGACAGTTAGCAAGAAGCCTGCCACGGCCATACAGTTTGTAAGCAATATAAGTCTCTGTGTTTACTTGGTTGGGTCTGAGCGGCTGTGGGACTGGCAGGTGAAAGAGATTTATCCTGACCGTGGGCCAGGCAGGAAAACTTAA
Source organism: Peromyscus aztecus (assembly GCA_902168405.1). Taxonomy (NCBI): domain Eukaryota; kingdom Metazoa; phylum Chordata; class Mammalia; order Rodentia; family Cricetidae; genus Peromyscus; species Peromyscus aztecus. The sequence goes on along the minus strand of CABHPQ010162871.1, from coordinate 755 downwards.
GCAACAGTTGGGTGCATCCTGTGGCTTCAGGCATCCACTGGGGTTCCTGGAATAGCTCCCCTGCACATAAGGTGGACAGACTGTATTCACACCCAATTCCCAAGAGAGCTTCTCCCCATTCCTGTTCACAAGCATGATGTCAGAGACAAATGTTGAACATGGGGGAAATTAATACAAGCCCTAAGAGCATGCTGGGAGTTTAAATGAGCTCAGAAGTCTCACTGAGGTAAAGATTTTAAATGTGTCTTAAAGCACTAATAAGGTTCTTAGCAAGTAATGAAAATGAACCCACTCCCCACAGCATTGACCTGAAAGTGTGTCTTTGTTGTTTAAATTATGATTACAATGTTCTGGGCTGCATTTTATTAATGAGCTCTAAATGGAAGTGTTTATCTCAGGAGGAAGTACTATTTCTTCCTCTTCTCCCTGGTGACACACTAACCATACTAATTGATATGAAGCTGATGTTCTAGGAGACAGAAAAGCCCCCAGGGCCTTTGTCACATTGACAACTGTGGCTAGAGTCATTATGGGGCCTGTCAAATCCAGGCTGGAAACAGGCTGCTCTCATTTCCCAGTATCCCTGAGCACGCAGCTCTGCATGATTTACCAGCCACTCTGTTTGTGGGAAAGAGCGCCCCCTATATGAGTAGGGACTTCATGGGGCTCTAGAGAGCCTTTCACTCTGTTCTGTTTTATGAGAAATTTCAGATGATTTTAACTCTCTGTCTTAGTTAGGGTTTTTTTTTTTTTTT
>CABHPQ010162870.1:19099-38927 GCA_902168405.1 Peromyscus aztecus | reverse complement strand
GGAAGGGAAGGGAAGGGAAGGGAAGGGAAGGGAAGGGAAGGAAGAGTGGCGCTCCAAAGCCCCCTTGGCTTTCTGTCCAGGAAGATTTCTCATGGCCTACAACTACTAGCTCCAGAATACAGAAAGCCAGGCTCAGCCCTGGGTCCTGAGGAGCTGTGGTCTCCCCACTCCTCTCCCCATCAGGGCTCTGCTCTCCAGGCTCTGCTGCAGCCCCCAATGAGGCTTGGGTTTCATTACCTCATTTGCCTGGGCTGGTGCCCAGCTGAAGAGAATTTGACATGGGAGCTGGGTTTTGTAAGACACTGGCATTAATCCTCCAAGCTTAGCATCCACCCTCTGCTGCCATGTGGAGAAAGCTGGCCTTGCGGCTGGCATGAGGCCAGGCTGGCAGGAGGCAGAGGCCTCATCCCCCTGAGATGTTCCAACAATAAGGCTTCAGCCTCGGCACTCAGCTCCGGCTGCGGTCGGCGACTTCACTGTGTCACAGTGGATCCTCCCCAGCCTCTCTCCCTTGGGAAGGGTCATGGCCTTCAGTGGTCCTTGGAGTTAGAAGGCAGAGTCAGCAGAGAGCCACACCACCAGCCGCTAACTACCACAGAAATATTTACAAAGTCTAGGGAGAGATAGATAGTTCCCTCCAACACACAATCATCCAATCCCTTTACTGCAGGGCTTCTCAGAGCCACTAATTGCTCAGTCTCCCAAAAATGTACTGAGTACCAACTAACTAGCACTAAGTGCTCATCTAGCTGAGACCAGATGATATGGTTCACTTCCTGTTGCTAATAACATCAAGGACTGGTAAACTATAAGAAACGGATTTGTTTGTTCTCACAGTTCTGGTCCAAGGTCAAAGGATCCCATTTGATGTTGGCCTTCCTAGCAGAGTCCCAAGGTGATGCAAGGCAAGAGACCAAGTTGGCTTTTGGAGAAGACACTCTTGGGAAAGTTCATTCATTGCTTTACTAAATGCATAGCAAGACTAATTAATTCACAAAAGTGGAGCCCCAATCCCCTCTTGAAGGTCCCACCTGGTCCCACCTTTAATACCTCATCATGGGCACTATATTCCAACCTAAGTGACAGAGGGAGGGGACAAACCCTGTACAAGCCATAGCAACAGGCCAGTTTAATGTTCTTGGGAATCTTGCACCCTGGTGCAGGGAAGACAAGAGAATAGATCTTTAAGTTAGAGAATTTGCTCAGATAATGGCGAGTCCTATGGAAAAATCGACCCAGGAAGGGGTGAGGGGGTGAGTGTGTCACACCCACTATACGTGTCTTTGAGCACAAGACTCACCGTGTGCTTTGTGAGCACACCTCAAGACTGTAGTTTCTTAGGGGAGGTCTTGAGAAATGCTCTAGAATAATCCCTCAAACACAGAGATCTGATGCGTCGGTCTCAGCATAAATCCCCAAATAGCTGCTGTCATCCCAGCACAACATTCAAGGCCTCTGAGAAGGCCCTCTATAAAGTGTAGATGGATTGTAACCCCATATCCTATGCCCACAGTTCGTGAAAGGTGTGTTTTCCTTCCAGAAGGCTCTCTCCTCCTGCCTGAACCTGGGAAGTCTGTCTTTGACCTTCAAGGCTGGACTTGCGGGGTGTCGCATCTGATATAGTAAACATCTTCAATTCTCCATGACTTGATCCCACCTGAGTGTTCTCTCATACTGTGTTAGAGATGTTCAGAACAGAGATCACTTCCTAGCAGTTTCTTCTTTCTCCTGAGTCCTTTAAGCCATCAAGCAAGTAGAGGAGGGGAGATATGGACGACACACAGGCCTGGAGTAAGGGCATCACCCAGGCGCTTGGCCCTACCCGGCTGCAGGGCAGGTTGGGAAATGTAGTTTCACTTTTTTGCCTGCAGGAAGGGCAAATTTGGGCAATAGCACAGCACTCCTGGCCAATTTCAAATGTCGCTATCCCTGTGAAGCCCTCCTGCCCTCATTCAGTAACCTTAGGCCTCATAGGAGTGCCTTTCCCACCCAGGCAAGATCCCTTCGGTGTTTAACATCTTCAACTGCTTTTCCACATCTTTAAAACAGTCAAGGGTCAGCATTACACAATTAAGCCTTTTTATAGAGGGTGGGCAGGGTTGCTGAAGGCCCACCACCCTCCACTTCAGGTAAGTGTCCTGGGATTCAGCAGCTAATGGGATATAAAGTAAAACTAACAAAGTTCAGCAGAGGATGAAAAGATCACATGACTTGTACCAATTGTTTCATCAGAAGAGCAATGTTGGGTACAATGGTGTGGATGGAGGACACTACTCCAATTAGCCCCCTATAACCCACAGTCATTGTCCACCAGCCATCTGGACTCCTCACCCCGGGACAAAGCTATGTGGCTGCTGCACGTGGCTCCTCCCCTGACAGGCTTCATTGGCCCAGCTCACATGCTTCTGCTGAGGAGCTGTGAACAAATGTCTTCCACTCCAGGTAGAGCCATGATGGCAGACCAAAGCGGGGGAACATCCCACCCCGGTCTATCTTAGTGAACCAGTGAGTTGCGTGAATTTCATACGGTAGCGTGAGTGATCCAAAGGCAGCGGCACTATCACCACTTGCAGCCTCCACTGGGGTTGATGTAGAACTGCTTCTGGTGGGCCTTGAACCTGGGAAGCCATCCACGGCTTCTTTCAGAATTCTGTGAGTACCGTTTAGATCCACAGCGAGCCAGACATCCACAGAGCTGCTGAAGAGCAAGCGTCTCACTAGGTCTGTGAGCTTGCATGGTTGCACAGGCTGAGTCCAGCCCTTTCAATGCTGTATCACTTACTATCTGCCCTCAGAGTGGTCCGCTCTATCCCAGGATGCTTCCATGGGGAATGCAGGGCAACACAGATCACATTCCCTCTACTCCCCATTTCTGTAACAACCTCTGGTCATTACAATAGGTCTCTTCTTCTTCCCCATTTACCACCCTGCTCCTATGACATATCCAAACATGAAGAGGTTTATGCAATGTCACAAGCTGAGCACAAATGCCACACACGAGTGAAGGACAAGCCACAGGTGAACAAAGTCCAAATGACTCACTTGGGTGTGATTTCTCTCTGGCCCAGAGCTTCAGTCACATCCCACAGGGTGTGGAAACTCCTAGCAGATGAGCTCTTACGGATCTTTTGTTTGTTTGTTTGTTTGTTTGTTTGTTCAATGCAATCACCCCCTGACTCCTCCTTCCCAGCTCTACCTAGCTTCACCCATGTGCTCAGGGTCCCCAGCTGACTAGTCCCTGGAGCTGGGAAGACAGAAGCAAGCTGAACTGTCCAGAACCACACTATAATGTATCACCCAGCCCATCAGTTTCTTGTTAGTTCTTTGGGGTGTTCCCCTCTCTTTTTTTACCCCCTTTTGCTCCCTGAGTCTTAGAATGTTCCTCCTATGTGGAAAAAAATGAGTAAAATAAAATAAAGCGGCAGCCTGTTCCAGAGCCAGCCACGCAGTAAATGATACACCATCAGCAAACAACCAAAGATTTGGGTGATGGCATGTGACATTTGGTGTATCTCAGCCGGCAGAGTTGGGAGGGGTGTCACAAGGGCAGAAACACAGATTCAGAATAAAACTAAAAACTTTTTCATATTCTAGTTTATATCATATCTGCAAGCTTTACAGTCTCCATAGGACATAGATGTAGTTATCCCAGCTTTATCCATCCATCCCCACCCGTCGGACCGTTCATCATAAGTACCTGCTCTGTTAGACACTGATCTCAGGTCTGTGAGGTCCATTGCTTTCCAGTAACTTGTGATCCTCAAGCCTTGGGCCTCAGAGGACTTGCCTTTCTGCCGAGGACACCCACATGTCAGCATTTCAGTATGACTGACATCTGATGAAGTCACATGGTACATGCCGGAGCTCAGAGCCAGGAAAGATTCCAAGGGGGTGTGGGAGGGCACACAGAAGGGGTGGCATTTGCACGGGGGTTTGGCCTGCACTTCCTGGTGAGGAGCCTTGGAGTCGAGGCACAGGGAAATGGCATGGCTATGAAGTATTCAGGAAATAGCCTCTTCTTGGTGAAAGGTATGGGGAGGGTTCAAGGAGCTTGCTTCCTTTGGACCCACAATGCATGAATTTCCAGGCTTAGCCCTCTGGCCTCCAGTCTAGACAGCATTTCAGGAGACTACTTCCATGCCCTGGTCTCAGTGTTGTCAGACTCAGAACCTCAGACAGCCTGCCACTGCTCTGAGCCAAAACTACAAGTTGAAGGCCTTGTTATCAGTGACCTATGAAACCCGTTCTCTCTCCACACCATCTCCCCAGCAGAGGCCAGGAGGCTATTGCACCTGTTCCCTTCCCCACACCTAGGACCACACACTACATCACTTTCCTCCTGGCCTTCTATGTCCAGGAGGTCATTGCAACCATGCAACATCTGTCCAGTGACTGTGTCAAACACTGTGGAGGGTACTGAGGATACAAGGGGTCATAAGAGATATGACCCTGTCCTCCAAGGGCATGGCTTTACCAGGGAAATGTGTAGTAAGTGACGATTACAGGGCAAGGTTATACAAATCCTGGGAGCGATCTGAGTGGCCTCATGGGGTTTTCGGTGGAAATGAAAGCTGAGAAGATACAGTATTAATCATAGACGGAAGGAGGGTGGGAACCCACGAAGGCCCAAAGGAAGGGGGACCAAGTGCTGAGAGAGGTTCTGCGAGGCTAGAATAGGGCCAGGGAGAGAGCAGGCAGGAGACCTGGGGAAGCCTGTCTAGGTCCTAAACATCACTACAGCAACACAGCCACAATGGCATGGAGTATCAGAAGAATGGCAACGTCAGTGTGGAAACCAGGCAAGGTTTAAAGTCACCTGCCATAATGTGCTATTCTGCACAGAGAAGCCAAAACCTGAGGAAGGAGCAGCTTGCCAGGAGCTGATCAGACTCCATGTTTCCCCACCCGTGGTTCCATGTTGGCTTTTCTGGGTTACAGTCTCACTTCTCACTGAGGAGGGGCCTAAAGATGCATGAGGGAGCAGACCTGAGGGCCACTGGTCCCCTGTCATGGGGAGAGGAGGGCAGTGACTAGCCAGTTTCCTCGGATGTACTGGTTCTGTTCAGCTCTGACCCGAGGAACTCTTACTGGGAGTTCACCAGGCAGCCCTTAGTTCTTCAGTCTCTCTCTGGTCAGAGTGACCCCCGTGCCCTGCTGACACATGAGGTCTCCTGAGCTGGCTGGTGCCCAGCACAGCACCAGGACCTGCCTGAGCTGACTTGGGAAACACACCTGTATTTGTTGCCCTGCTCACTGGACGAGACGCCCCTTAAGGGAGAAACAGGGATTTTTTTTTTTTTTCAGCTCATGGTTTGTAGAGATGCGGTCAATCATGGCAGAGGAAGGCACGAAAGTGGGGGTGGCCGCCTGACTGTGGTAGCGAGAGTGTGAGGCTGCGTGCTCACATCTGGAAGGATTGGGAAATAGAGAAATGGAGGCTCTGCCTCTCCTGTTGACTCTCTAGAAATTCCCTCACAGACACATCCAAAAACATGCTTTTGTAGGTGATTTTAAATCCAGTCAAATTGACACTGAAAATTAACCACCGTGCCACCCAAGAAGCTCTCGGCAGAGGCTGGAACCTCTCAGGGCTGAAGCCGACCTTTTCCCCTCTGTTTCTCCCAGCCAAGCTCCCAGCTCCAGGCTCATCCTTCTCCAAGTCCCCTCTGTCCTCTAACATAATTCACCTCAACCTGCCCTCACATCTCTGCTTCATAGCACTCCTTGTCTCCTGTCCTGCTGACTGTCTCTCCTTTCTCAAGGTGGGATCTCAGCTCGGGACACACAAGGTCTATGGAAAGCCTCCTTCTTGCTCTGCCACCTCTAAAGTTACCTGCCCAGGAGTGCAATAGCAGATTCTCAGCCCAACCACGGCTCCCCCTACGGTCCCTAGAGCATGCCAATGTGACCCTGGCGGGATAGGGTGCCCAAGCTCTTCCCTTCTGCTCCTGCCTGCTTCCTTCTGACCCACCAGCACCACGGACCGCTGGGACTCAGAAACCTCCGTTACTGGACCTGCCCCGCATTTGTAGAATGTGTAGCATCCCTGACTTCTACCCCACTAGATGACAGTAGCAACTACCCATAATCTTGTCACGACAAACATGTCTCCATGGGGCTGAAATTACCTCGAGGATCACTGTCCTTAAGCTGTAACCCATCTTAGCCACTAACACCTTCTCTGTTTTCTCTCAACACCACCCCTCTCCCTGTGTGTCCTTCCTTCTCTCTGCCCCCCTCCTGATCTCCGACCACCACCCCCAGACTACTGTCCCCCCCAGGGTACTTTACAGCCCAAACTGAACCTAGCAGCCCCTTCTCTGACTGAGCCTCTTGCTCTTCTGGCCACCCAAAGCCAGGGATGCTTAGGATGGAGGCCGATGGTGTAAATTGTACTCCATGGAATGCTTTGCTAGTGCCTGGGGCTGCTGCCTGGATTTCTGTTCAGATAAAAGGCAAGAAGAGGTGCTGGACCCCTTAATCAGCAGGCACTCAGGTTTGTGCACACCACATGCCTTCCCCGTGATTGGTTAGACAGGAGAAGAGGGAGGGGGTTTCTGCTTGTTTTTCAAGCAAGCAGAAAAACCCTGGAACTGAACCTAAAGGCTCGGTCCCTGAAAGGCCATAGACAGCCTCGTTACTGCCAGAGAGACACTTAGCCTAGCTGAGCCTGGTGCCCCAACTTCAAAATAGAACAGTCCCTTCCCTCTATGCAGAAGCTTCCACAGATGGCTGCTCTTCTGCATATGCACCCCCTCCATCTTCCCAGGGAGCCTGTGGAGAACACAGGGCATGATGTCATTCTTCTCTATATTCAAGCTGAGGAAACAACTGCCCAGAGAAGTTAGGTGATCTGCCCAAGGATGCTCAGCTAGTGAACCCCAGAAAACTTTGCAACTTCCTAGGTCTAACCCCTTCCTACCTCATCTCAGGAGGGAGGCAAGTTGAGAACAGTAAGTGAGGGCCCGAAAGAGAAAGTATTTTGTAGACAAGTCTTTGGGGTTTTTTGTTTTGTTTTTGTTGGTTGGGATTTTTTTGTTTGTTTGGTTGGTTGGTTGGTTGGCTGGCTGGCTGGCTGGCTGGCTGGCTGGCTGGCTGGCTGGTTGGTTGGTTGGTTGGTTGGGTGGTTGGTTGGGTTTTTGTTTTGTTTTGTTTTAGTTTGGTTTGGTTTTTAGCATTTGTGTAGATTGGAGGTGATCCTCATGACCCATAGAGACAGGAAGGATGTGATCTGAGTCAAAGAAGGAACGTCGAAGCTGGGGCTTCACTCCAGACGTCTGTGACCAGAACAGGAATAGCGGCTTCACTGGCTGACATTTGCCGAGGAGGGAGCTGGTTCCCAGGAACATTTTTTACCTGAGACCTTGGTATGAGCCACACAGATGTAAGCTAGGCTCAGACAGCTGCCGGTTGCCTGCTCACCTCCGCTGCCACAGCTGCTCCTGCCTCTCTCCCTTTCCCACCCTAGCCCACTCTCCCCCACTCCCTCTCCCCTCCTTTCAAAAGTATAATGAGTTTGATAAGAAATTGTCTCGCTAACAGGATTAGCCACGGGAATCTCCTGTCCCCTCCCTTTCCCTCTGTAATACCCTCATCTCGTGTCCTGTAATTTTCTGCTGGTATCAGAGTCTCCAGACCACCTCAGGGATATTAATTCCTCCTTGTTCTTTGATCACATGACTGCTGATATGCTAGGATGCCCCCCACAGCTGCTGGGCTACCAGACTTGTGGGTAAATTACAGCAGGCCACAGGCCCTCTCCCTCCTGAGTCAGCTACTCCTGGGGTTTCTGGCCATCCTCAAGATAGTGATTACCTCCAATGGAGGAGCCAGAGAGGCAGGGGGACAGCCTGGGCACAAGCAGCAGAGGAATAATAGAAGAATGTCTTCAGTCCACCCTGTGACTGTTAACCTTTATTGTCAGCTTGACTGGCTTTGGAATCGCCTAGGAGACACACACTTCTGGGCATGCCTGTGACTGTATTTCCAGAGAGGTGTGACTGAGAAGGGAAAACCTGCCCTGAAATGACAGGGGGACCAAAGCTTCCCATAGTCCAAACTGAATAAAAGGGAGAGAAGAAAAAGGCAAATTAAGTATCCACATTCCTCTTTCTCTGCTTCCTGTTCCACTGAGACGTGAGGAGACAAGGAGTCCCAACCACATAGTGCTGCAACTACTTGCCAACATGCTTTCCCCACAGCGGTGGACTTTAGCCTCTTACACTACGAGTCCAAATAAATCCTCCTCCTTCAGGTTATATCTGCCAGACATTTTGTCCCAAGAATAAGAAACCAATATACTGTGCTAGTTACTGTTCTGTTGCTGTGATAAGACAGTATGACCAAAGCAACGTATAAAAGAAAGCATTTAATGTTGACTTACAGTTTCAAATGGTCAGTGCCCATGATGGCAGAGTGAAGGCATGGTGGTAAAAACAGCTGACAGCTCACATCTGAAAAGGCAGGAAGGAGAGAGAGAGAGAGAGAGAGAGAGAGAGAGAGAGAGAGAATGCACCGCACTGGGAATGACTGGGATCTTTTGAAACCTCAAAGCCTACCCCCAGTGACACACCTTCTCCAGTAAGGCCACGCCTCCTAGTCCTTCCCAAACAGCTCCACCAACGGGGGTGTATTCAAACGCTTGAGCCTATTGGGGCCATTCTCATTCAAACCACCACATATGCTTTTCTTGCATTTCGACCTCACCCCTCACATGTGTCCCTAGGAAGATGATAAGCAGAATACAGGCCAGGGTTAGTTGGTAGCATGCATGAGGTGACCCAACATTAGACCTGGGCTCACTTCCTAGGCCTGGGATGTATATGGTGATTTACCTAACAACTCCGAATCCTGCTTTTCTCAGCATGCATTGGAGGATGACGTTGTCTGGCAAGGTCTGACAAAGCATGGAGTCGTTGGTACACAGTAGACACTCAACCGGGACTATTTGCCTCCTGTGCTATTTAAGGACTGGAACTTCACCGGGGTGGGGACTTCAGATTTCTCAAAAATTGGTGTCTCTAAACTCTTTTCTTGGCACTGATTCCCTCTAACCATGTCCCTCCAAGTCTCTGTCCCCTTACACACGTATAGGGCCTGATGTTGAGGAAATGTGATGGCAACTTCAACCCAAAATATTATTAGCAGAAATCTTAATCTATAGGGTATCAGATAAAAGAAGATAACCAATGCCCCCTGAGGCACGGCGAGGACAGAGGCGAGAGGAGTTCCGAGAGAGTGGCCAAGTCCACCGTAGTCCTGGGCCAGGGGCAAGAGGGCCTTGAGGCCCGGCCTTGGGTCAGCAGAGCATGTTTAAGGAGACACTGGGAGCCTGGGGCATGCAGAGCTTAGAGGAAGGAGGAGAATGCCAGCGTCAGGAGAGCTGAGGCCAGAGCTGATTCAGTGTTGAGTAGGATAGAGTTCCATGTACAATGGCGCAGAAAGTGTCTGAGAACGAGAGCTGGGAAACCGTGCATGCCTAGCGAATGAGCCTAGAATTCCAGCTGTTGTATCTTTAAGGGTGCTGGTGCCACTCTGGATGATGAGGGTGCCCCCCCCAGGAGATAGTAAGACCAGTGTCTCTACTTCTTAAATTGCACAGCAGTCTAGGCATGGTGACTCGTGCCTGTAATCCCAGAACTCAAGAGGCTGAGGCAGGAGGCTTTATTTGAGTTTGAGGCTAGCCCGGGCTATAAAGTGAGACCCTAGCCCTAAACAAACAAACAAACAAATGAATAAAAGCAGAGATCCATAATTCGCCCTTACTGGTGAAGCCTTCCCTGACACTAAACAGGTCATGTTTGTGACACCCTGACATGGCCATCACTGTCAGCTATAGTCAGCAGGCACAGAGCATCTGGGCCAAGAACCATGGGCAAATTGAGGCCTCTGCCTACAGAGCTGTGGAGTTCAGCAGCCCAGGACAAATCCCAACAAGGCATCCCCCACGCCGTGTGATCTTGGGCTTGCTTCTGAATCTCCAAAATCCTAGGTGTCTTTCCACAGAAGAGAGTGATACCCGGGCCTCTGGAGACTGACAGGGACAGCAGAGCAGGAAGACAAGCTTCAACACGCTTCAGTTTTTGTGGTTTGTTACCTGTGGACAACCCGCATCTGCCTGTCCCAGAGGTCCTGCTGACATTCATCAGAAGGTCAACAGCAGCCTGAGGCCATGTCACAATGCCAGGAGCATTCACCTCACCTCCGCTTGTCATGTGGGAACAGTCTCATCTCACATCATCACAAGAAGGGTGAACACAGCAGAGTATATTTTAGGAGAAATTAAAAAAACCAACTCACACGATTCACATTATAGACTCTCATCATAATTTTATTTTATTATTATTATTGTTAATCTCTGGGTTCATTTATAAATTAAGCCGTAACATAGTTATATATACATGTGTGGTATAGGTGGAGTCAGTTACCATGCAGTTTCAGACTTCTACTGGGGGGGGGGCTCTTAGAAGCCTTCCCCTCAGACTAAGGGAGGACAACTGTATTCTACAACCTCATGACGGATGCAGAGTGGAATCAGAACAATAAGAGGAATGTTCTCCTTCTCCTCTCCCACCCACTGCCACCCAGGAAGACAATCTATCCACGCAAAAACTGTAAACTTCCACACTAAGTGTCTGCTTCATGGTGAAAGCCAGTAAGGATTCAACTACTCCAGCTGGAGGGGCGGAGGAGACAGTGCCGCAGAGTGGTACAGAGAGGCCGGTCGGGGACTGCCTGGGCAAGGTGCCTGAGGGTGCACAGAGGCAGGAAGACAGGGGGGATCCAGGACAACTGAGACCCAGCACTTGTGTATCTGAATTCTTTCAATAAGCCTGACTCACTTTGAGATTTGGAAAGACACACGCAGGTGGGCCTATGGATATGTCTGCCTTTGCCCAGGAGATCCCTGGCGGGCCCACCCGGCTGGGGAGATGCTGCCCGTTAGGCTGATCATCTGCACGTGCTAAAGGGCCTCCGCTGTCGGCAGAAGAGAACTGTGAAGGTTCTAAGCAGAGGACTATGGGATGTGGGAGTGATCTGAGACCAACAGGCCATGTGGTCACCATAAAAGTGAAATCCCTTTCCAGCAAGCTGTAGGTCACGAGTTTGACAGCATCACGGATGAAACAATCAAAGTCTGTCCCCAACGCAAGTGCTTTCACTCAGGACCTCTCTAACCTCTGGTTGGTACTGATTCTAGCATAATTAAGGATAAAGGAGATGAGTCCAAGGGGTCAGGTAGGTATGTGAGGCCACACAATGGAACCAAAATCTATCTCACTTCAGCACCAAAGCCAAAGACTTACCACAGAGTGAAGGGGCCGTGATTCCTGCGCTCACCCATCCATTCATTCATTTCATCCACAGTACATTTTAGCGCCATCACAAAAGCAAGATAGCTGCAGCTGAGACCAGAACAGAGATGGAAGATGGCCCTTGCCTACCCTGTGGAGTCCACAGTCATTCACTGACGCACATCAGGCTTTCCCAGACGCTAAGCTGGGACTAAGCTGGGAACTAGGAGACAGGGATGTGTGACCCCACGCAATTGTTCCTGCCCTTTAGAGGCTGTCACGGTTCCTCTCTGCGGTGTGTAGACACTGGAGGCTGTGGAGCAGGCAGTCGCTAGGGTGGTCAATTGGGAAACATAAGGACAGGAAGATAGGAGTCTCTCTGCCACCACGGTGTCCTTGGAACAACAGAGGGGCTGATGTTAGACGGCTGTGGGGGTCATGGTGCTGTGTTCCTCTTAGCTGCCTCCCCTCTGGAGCACAGTCACACCAGTGTTCTCATTGCCTGTCATTGTCACCAACACGCCAGAGAAAGTTAATGAAGCAGAGGCAGAAATGAGCACCCAGGAGGCACAACATTCTAGCAGCAGCCACCGCCTCCTCCCTGCAACCTGCAAGGGGGTGGGGGGTGGTTATTCCCACCCCAGAGGGACTGAGGGTCCAGCAGGGGTGAGAGTCCTCATGAGACTTGCCTTCAGGTCACAGGGCTAAAAAAATCACAGAGCCCACTCTTCCGGCTGTTTCTAGTACTTTCTTGGCCATACGATCTGGTCAGAATTCTCATCCCTGACCAGGCATGATGGGGCTTCAGAAGAGCGACCTATGGCATCTTGAAGAAGCCTGCATTGTGTCTGGAAATCTGAAAGTGACCCAGAGGCCATGGTCAGGAACCACTGAGGTCTGTCCCGGGTCCTAGGAGGTAGCTCAACAATACAAATCAGGAACTGTCTGGAAAGGGAGAAGGGGTTCTCTCTACTTAGCTGGACTCTCAGAGAGGGCTGTGTAGACTCAAGAGGGAGTGCCCTCTGTGGGAAGGAACAATGGGAAATCCCTCAGCTGACCTGGAAGTACTTGGTAAAAGTCTGGCTTTGACTTGGTCAGCATCAAGCTTTGAGATCTGGGGCAAGTTGCAGTGATTGGAATGATAGCTGTTCCCCTTGGTCTCCAGCATTTGAATGTTAGGTCCCCAGTTGATGGTACTTCCAAGGAGGCTTAGGAGGCATGGTCTTCTAGAGGAAGTATGTCACTGGGGGCGGGCTTTGAGATTTCAAAGGCTTGCGCCATCCCCAGTTTCCTCTCTGGCTTCCTGCTTGTGGTTTCAAATGTGAGCTCCCGGTTTCCTACTCTGGACACCATGCCTGCCTGCTACCACACTTCCCCATGGTGATGGTGATGGGCTCTTGTTCCTCGGGAGCAGTAAGCCCAAATAAACCCTTCCTTCTATGGGTTGCCTTGGTCACGGTGTTTTAGCACAGCAGTAGGAAACTAACACACTGCCTCCTGTAGGCTGCAGCAAGGCTCAAATAAGGTAAGAAGTAGCGGACTGGCTGTGGCCAGCGCCTATTCCATTTTACTGAGGCTGTACTACAGAACTAGAGCAATGCAGGGCAGGACCCACCCACCCTGACCTGGGGGGCTAACATTCTAGGTAGGGAGTGCCCAGTCTCTGGTGAATCAGCCTAGGCCCTGTGCAGAGATGTGGGAGGGTCTCCTGGAGGCAGAGGACCCAGGTCTTAGGATATCAGGGTGAAGAACTATGGTGAGCAGTGAGGGGAGTATCCCACAGAGCACGGAGTCTCGGGGTGGGGGCGGGGCGAGATCTGGCACAGTGAAGGACCAGAGGTGGGGCTATCCTGCTAAGGGTTCTTGTCTTTATATCAACAAGCATAGGAAGCCATGGCAGTTCTCGGGTGAGCAGATGTCCATTTTAAGAATACCTGGTCACGGCAAAGAGACTGGATTAGACGCCACCATTAGCGAGAAGACACAAAGCAGGCTCTTGGTCTGTGAAAGCCATAGATAACCTTTGCAGTGTCTGCTCACTGAGGATGGAATCAGGGGTCAGAGCCCGTGGGGGCCAGGCCAGGGGTGGGAATAGAACCCCTCTTCTCCTTCATTCTTAGCTACCCAGGGCTGGCCCTTCAGAGAAGGGGCAGGGGGCAGAGGACGGAGCCAAGCCCTGTAGGGAAGGGCCTGCAGACACCTCCTCCCAGGGACACCGGGCTGTCCTTCCTGGCTGCCCTTGGCCCTGAGGGGTCTGCAGCAGTGAAGCAGCTTCTCCCATTCAACAGCAGCAGATCCCACTAGGCTCCCAGAGTCTGACACATGGGGACGCATGGAGCAAGGAGCTATAAAGCCCCTGGCAGGGAGCATGAAAGTAGGGTGAAGACTCCGGGGGTTTGGAGGCTGTCGCCCCTGGCTGGGCTCTGCCATGTGCAGCGGATGAGGACGAGGACTAGAGAGGCTTATTTCAGCACCCTGTTATTATGGCATCTTGTTTTCATAGTTTGTTCAACAGACCTCTCTCCCTCTCCCCCCTCCCTATGAGCTCTCTCTCTGTGTCTCTCTCTTTTTCATCTTCCTCTCTCAGCAAATCCATTTAAATGCAATTCTATTCTTAAAGCGCCCCTCTCATGCATGTCTAATGAATGTCAGGGAGCCGCTATTACAATGGGGCCGAGGAGGGTCCAATCCGCAGTGTGTATACAAGTCATTTGAAAGGAAGCCTGGGAGCGCTCCAGTTTTATTACAGCATAATTAGAAATAAAATCTTGTTGCAATAGGAGAGTGAGAGATGTGTGCTAATCCTGGCGCAGAGAAAGAGCTGTAGAGAAAAGGATTCTGGGAAAAAGAAGGAACTGGCTTCCATACCAGTCCCTTCCAAGGTTCTATCTTGACTGTCCCCCTTGAGACCTGGTCGTCAGCCCCTGGGACCCCTGCTACCTGGGGCTTTCTTCAGGGACAGTGCTGAGCCCTTCTGGAAGTCAGTGGCCCAAGTGACAGTCTGCCTGGCTCCCAGTGAAGTAGATCCAACCCACCCACACACAACCTTTGCCACCAGTAAGTCCCCACACACCCTACATACTTTAAAGACCACCTTACAAGCTGTAAGGAAGTGACAGCAGTAGTTGATAGAGCCTGGACTTGGAGGCTGAGACCCAGGTCTAGATCTGAACTGCCCACTTCCCAGAGTCACCAGAGATCATCTGCTTAATGTACTGAACACCTGGTGTCTTCCAGCCACTGTGTTAGTCAGACACATTCAGTAGTTCGTTTACTTCTAACAGGGACTGGATTCAGAAAGTTCAAGAACTTCCTATACCTTCCAGAGAGAAAGTGGAACATTTGAGGCCCAGCCTTCTGATCCTCTCACCATGCTGTTGGCATACTGGGTCCTTCCGTGACATCATCTGCTATTGGACCCAAAAGCAATGATGATGAGCAGGTAGAACCTGTCACGTCCCTCTGACAGGAACCAGGAGTTTATGAGTAATGCCAGCACCATCACAGGGCTGTTCTCTCTGTGTGGAACGTGACTCTGACCCAGGGGTTGTGTAAAGATTGGCTCCAGCCTTCTGCAGCCCTTGAACAGAAATGGAGTTCAAAGAGTTGAGCCCCCCTCTCCTTACCCGGACAGTGGAGGGCAGACCATCAAATCCCTAGGAAATTGAGACTTGGAAGACACATTCCAGAGCAACTGGCTGCCTTCCTTCACCCAGCATTCAGGGAAACTGAGGCCCATGAGGTTAATGAAGCTCGTCTGAACCCACCCAGCCAACTAGAAGCCAGGTTTCTCATTTCCCAACCCAGTGAGCTCAATTCTGCCATGCCTGTCTCCATACAAGTGCTTCCCATAGGTGACATCTTAGTCACAGGACTTTTTTCTGCAAAGTGTTCTCACTTCCCAGAGCTCCGTGGCTGACAGCGGTGGGAGACAGAGGTGACTGACTTCAAGTGTTGACATTTTGCCTGCAAGGTCATCCAAACCCAGAGCTAGGCTTGTCTCAGGGCTGAATTAAAGGAGACAAGACAGCTCAGGGGATAACTATGTGACCCTCTCTCTAGCCTCGGTTCTAGGAGAAACCGAGTCTGCATGAGACCCTGCAGGGACTCTGTCAGCATTCCCAACAGGCAAACACTTGCTCCCTCAGCACAGAAGCAGTACAGGGAAAATGAAAGAGGTTACTCCCCTGATACCCCCACACCGCCACACCACCCTGGAATATTTGGAGTTGCTATGTAGCCCTCATTAGAGGCCTGGCATGCCCAGCCTAGTCTTTCACTTAAGATGAATATGAGACCATGGTGTCTACACTAGACCTCAGGATCCCCGGCTCCAGAAAGCAGGGATCCAGTCCCGCTCACTTCCACTTGGAGACTGTGTCTTTGCAAAACCCTCTTTAACTAGTACTTTCCAGCTCCAGCTACAGTTTCTGACTGTGCATATCCCACCCATGTTTGCGTGGACCAAAACCTGCCACCCGCCCACATAGTCTCTTCCTGCCTCAGCTACATCCACTGAGGCTGCTCAGTTCGATGGGACAGGAGATAGGAGGCCTCTCCTGACATCTCCACTTTGGTCCAGATGCTATTCTGCCTCACTTTCCTGGGATAGAATGTGCAGTGATGGACAAGGTCTGAGCCTTTGAGAACGCAGATGAGGCCCTGCCTATGCTGAAAGGCACTTCCAGGGAGGGTCCCTGTCCCCTTGTCTTGAGTTATTGCTTTCTCTCCCCCGCCTCTCTGCTCTTCTCTGGGGTCCTAGCCCCCATACCCATGGGAGGACTCAAGCTGTGTTTTCCACCCATCCTCTATCCTTACTCTCTACACCCAACTTACAGAGTCTGATTCAGGACCTGTGCCTCTTTCCCACCTGCACCACGGTATGTACATTGACAGAGCAGGTCAGTGCCCTGAATGTCAGTGCTGGAGGGGTCTCTTGGAAGTGAACTACCTGCGCAGGTGAGGTAGGTAAGTGCAGGTCTCCTCAAGCCTCCAAAGCATGATGTTACAGACCAAGAACCTAATGAGCTTATTCTCATGGTTTTAGTGTCTGGGAACCCAAGATCACGGATGCATGTGCCTCAGGGTGTCTTTCTTGCTGGGCTTCATACCAATTAAAAACTCCATAAGCTCAGCCTGGATCCCTCGCCAAGCCAAGATGCACAGTACCCATGAGGGAGACCCAAGTGGCTGCCTGGCTACAGGTTCGAAGCATGGGGCCCTCCTCCAGGGCCCCAGCTCTGCACCCTGTCACATCTATGGGGCAGAGGATTCCTGGGATGCTATCCCACTCCTCGAGTGTGAGCCTCTGCCTCGAGCACTGGGTTCTGGCCTTAGAGGTACAACCATGCTGGGGAAAGATGCCACCATCATTCTGCAGCATGTAAGCCCAATTTTACTTCACAAAACTGAAGCTCTGTGGTCACTAACTACACCCTCCCTTTTCCCTTTCTCCAAGCCTCGGCACTAACCATTCTGCTTTCTGTCTCTATGTGGGTGACTACTTACAAAACCTCATCTGAATAGACGTGCAGCATATTTGTCTTTGGGGATATGGCTTCTTCTGTTTGTATCATGATGTCCTCAAAGTCCATCCATGTTGAAAAAAGAATCAGCATATCCTTGCTTTTCAAGGCCAAATAATATTCCAAAGTATGTATAGGACGTGGTTGGTTTACTCTCTCATCTATCAGTGAATCCTCTTGACTGTTGTGATCAGTGCTGCTATGAATATAGTGTACAAACCTTTTAAGACCTGCTTCCTGAAAGTAGAATGGCAGGATTGGGTCGGGGGGGTTATTTACTTGTTTGTTTGTTTGTTTGTTTGTTTAGGACAAACTTCCATGTTGCTTAGTCTTGACTTTCACATGCTCGAAACAATAATTTTAAAGTGTGGTTCATGTGTGTAATCCAGCATTTGGGAGGCTGAGGCAGAAGGAACCCTATGAATGTGGGGTCATCTTGGGGTACATAATGAATTTCAGGCTAGCCTGAGCTTAAGATTGAGACCCTATCTCAAACAAATAAAAGTCCAAGGGGTTCCGTAGAGGCAGTGGTGAGTTGTGGCAGATGTAGATACTCTCAGAAACCCGGAAGGGCTTCCTGGAGGAGGTGAGTGTGCAGCTAGCATCAGACTTGGTCACTTCCTCCTTGGTGGTTAGAGGTTGTTCACTCCTCCTGGAAATCTCTGCTGAGTGTCTACGGCAAGCACTGCCATCACTTTGGGTAAAACAGGGTCCCACCGAGGGATTCTCACTAATGCATCAGGTAATCTGCCTTGGGGTGAAAGCATCACTCTGGGTGTGGGTTGGGGACAGGCTGGGGAGGCAAAGGTGGAAACGGGCCGGGTTGGGAGCTGCAAAGCTTATCCTGTCTCTGCAGAGGGTCTGCACAGTTTACTCCCTCCCCCAAACCCTCAGTCACTCTCAGCCTCCTGTGTCCCTGGTGCCTCCCAGAGGGCGGAGAACAAGAGGCCACCTCTTCAGAAGCTGGCTTCTCCTGTCAAGCCCTCTAGCTATCATGGAGTCTCCATCAATCAAGTCTCAATAAATTCTGCAGCTGCAGGACTCCCTGTGGCACAGCTCTCTGACCTTCTGGGAGATGACAGGGAAGACACTGTCACCTAAACTTAGCACCTACGCAAGGGAGGAGGGGGCTTTGTGTTCTCAGACTCCTGCTCCCTGGCCTAAAGAGGCATGAGGACATGAGTTCGGATCCCTAGCATCCACATAAAAAGCCAGGCATGGCATGTGTACCTTAATCCCAGCACTAGGGGCAGAAACAGATCCCTGGAGCTCAGTGGCCTGACAGCTTAGTGGAACTGGTAGCTACAGGTTTAGTGAGACATCCAGACTCAAATGAGAGAGACAGACAGACATCCTGTATGGATCTCTGGTCTTTACATGCTCCCATACTAATATGTAACACACACACACACACACACACACACACACATTCATGCATGAGCACACTTGCACAAGTCCTTACAGCAAGATTCCAGAATCCTAAGAATCAACCAAAAGCCAAGCCACCTGTCTCCTTCATAAGATGCAGCCTTGAAGCCTGCTGGCCAGAGCCCCATCTGACTCCCCCACATTCCTGAGATCACGACCTGTGTGTTCTGTCCATTCCTCATTCTCCTAAAGAAGAGTGGAATTGCCCATGCTCCAGGGTCAGAATCCTTCCAACTGTTTCTGACTAAGGACTCCCCTGCCCCACAGGCCAGCATCTCCCAAAAGCCTATTTCCAAACCACCACACCCACAAGATTCTGGAAAGCTCCTTGGGTGAAAATAGTGGACAAACATGGTGGAAATACTCCCCTGATCCTCTCCCTCCTCAGATGAATACCCAGCAGAAGCTCTGAGAGAGGACAGTCTTGCCATGCCAGTGTCCACATGCACAGGCTGTGTGGCTTTATACAGCAGAGACTTGCTGTTCTACAGCTCTGCAGGCTGTGTGGCCAAGGTTGAGGTGTGGACAGAGTTGGTTCTCCAACAGCCTTAGAGAGGAGTCTTTCTGAGCTCTCAGCTTCCCCAGGTCACTAGTGATCCTTGTCAATTCTTGTCTGGAGATGTAATGGTTAGTCCTCCCTACATCTCTCCAGAGCATTCTCTGTGCCTGCGCACCTACGCCTGCTCCGCGCCTGCGCACCTACGTCTGCACTGCCGTCTTCTTGCCTAGTGTCTAACAGATGTTCAATAAATATTTAGAAGTTCTGTCAAGGCCACCAAAGAAGAGAATGACAAGATGGGCCAGAACAAGTACTGTGATAAGGAAAAGAAGAAAAGGATGCACTAACCACATTCACCATTTCCCTGTCTGTGAGCATGGTGATTGTGGTGCCATATGACAAGACAGAGTTCAAGATTAAGCAAAACTCCCCATCCTGCTCTTCTAGCCTAAGCATAAACCTACAGGGATACTACTGGCATTGAGAATGGTCACCCAGGTGTCCAGCAACGAGGACCCCAGCAGCTTGCTGCCATCAGGCCCTCTCACTGAGGCATCAACTAAAAATCAATCAACGCCCCCACCCATTCCTAACAGCTACCTAAGGCATTCCCAATGGCCGTGGGTCAGATGCGCTACTTTCCTGAAGAGGGACGCCTTTTAAGAGGAAGAGCCAAAGATGTAGATTATCTCAAGCCACCACCCCCTCTGCCACAATGGCCACCAAATAGCACTGGAGGCCAGCATATTATTGAGTCCTGGCCTGGCTGAGGCCCACAACTAGCTATGTCTTCCCGGGCTCAGCACACTGTTCAAGACTCCAGCTCTCCTCTATAGACTTCTTTAGCCTCCTGTCCCCAGCAGGGACTCCCCAACCCCCACTTTTGATTCTCATCAAGCGTGCAAACCATTGTAGCTGAGCCCCCCCCCACAAAGGGATTAACATAATACCCCTGATTTCTCCTCTCCCTCTCACACTGCGCATCTCTGGGCTGCGGCCTGCCTTTGTTTCAGTAGGAGCAAAACACTGTGTCTGGAGAGAGAGAGAGAGAGAGAGAGAGAGAGAGAGAGAGAGAGAGAGAG
>CABHPQ010162870.1:0-19089 GCA_902168405.1 Peromyscus aztecus | reverse complement strand
GAGAGAGAGAGAGAGAGAGAGAGAGAGAGAGAGAGAGAGAGAGAGAGAGAGAGAACACGCTACTGCAATTAAATATGCACTGGGGGAAGGGAGGGGAAAATGAGGACAATGAAGGATGGGAAACATCCGATGCAGCAGCTGCTGGTTGCTATAGAAACCCAGATCCCCACCAGCATCAGCATCACCCCACCCACCCTCCACTCTGGGTGCAGAATCCCAGTAGCACAGGGCTATGTGGGTCCTGGGGTGCTGGCGGCCAGGACCCCAGGATTCAGGCTGACCAGGGCTGGGGTACCTGAGGGCTGCTAACACTGCTTTGATGGCTTTCCTGGCTTCCCCCTACAACTCCTCCCCATCCTCTGATCCACAGTGACACCCCACAGTAGCTCTGCACCTCAGTTCCAGTTGCCTTTTACACTTGATGTCCGGGGGCTTTTATACTTGACTTTAGGATGTCACATCCCAACACACAGGGGGCAGGGGACTCTGTCAGCCCCCTCCTTCCCTTTTTGACTTTCCGCATGGTGCCCGTCTCCCTGGTCACCCAGAGGAGGACAACTGCTGGTGTCCGTGGGGTCAGCCACGAGAACTCCCAACAAGAGGCAGCTGGACCATGGGATGACCTAGATGACCTAGGAGTAAGTCCACAGGGGACGCAGAGAAAAGTAACCAGCCGGGGTCACAAGAATAAATCAGGGCTTTAGCTGACTACGCTGCCTCCTCCGTCATACTATCTCACCAAAAAAGTGAGCGCTGTGTTACATGAAGTCGAGTGTTTTTCTTTTCTACCTAGATCAGCAGAATGTGATTTTTAGGGCTTCACACTTGGAGAAAAGCCTGGCTGGTGCTGGCCCAGGGCACTGTAGAGAAGAGGAGAGAGGGAGGGGAAGGAAGGGAGAAGTGATTAGGAAGATTGTAGCTAGACCAAAATTCATTCAGAAGAGCCCAGATTGATGAAGTTATTTAAAGCCATATTGAAGAAATAACTATGAAGGGCTGGTGAGATGGTTACGTGAGTAAGAGTGTTTGCTGCCAAGCCTGGCAACTGGAGCCCAGCCCCCAGAACACACGTGGTGGGAGGGGAGAACTGACTCGCACAATCTGTCCTTTGATCTACACACATACACACACACACACACACACACACACACACACAAATCAATAAATATTTATTCAAAAGAAACCCAGAGAAACTTTTCAAAGATATTGTCAAGAACATTAAACTTGTCATCCTGCAGTTTTACAGCCTCTGAGGAGGAAAGTGTCTGGCTTTCATCATCACCTCTTGATGCTCAGAACTGAATTTATGGACCAGGGAGGTGCTTATTCGGGAAACTGCTTGCCTGAGTTCAGTCCCCAGAATCCATATAACAAAGACCCTGATGTGGTGGTGCTCACTAGTAATCCCAGCTCCAGATGGGTGGAGACAGGCAGGTCCCTGGAGCTCACTGACCAACCAGCCTAGCCTACATGGTCAATCCCAGGCCAGTGAGATACTTTTGCAAAAAATAAACAAAAAACCAAAGACATTAACAGATGCTGAGGGGTATGTCTTCTGGTCTACAGGAGCGCACATACACACACACACACACACACACACACACACACACACACATACACAATCACCCCTAAGTGTGTGCTTGGGGCATGCATGAAGGGTAAGTCACAGCTAGAGCTCTTCCTGCTAGGGTAGGGGGAGAGACTGTGAGTCTGCCCCAGGTAGAGGGAGGCAGACCACTATAAGACCCAGATTGTAGATGTAGGGTTCATCCTAGAGCCTGCCATGCTGACAGGCAGTTTCACATCACTCCCCTACCCTGACCCCATCCTTCCTGGATAAGCACTATCACTTAAGGGTAACAGTGGAGCCCAGGTGCGGCCCCAGTCTGTCTGATCTCTTCTGTTCTTAGTAAGCTTAGTCCTCGGCTGCCACCAGCCATTCCCCAACCCAAGGCCACCTCTTCCCTTAAATCAGCTCTCATCAGCTCAGAGTCAGGGTTCACTGGGGAACCTACACAGAGAAGGCCACTCTCCCGTGGACAGGTTTAACAACAGCAACCAAGTGAGTGCCCCATGGCCAGCCTACTCTGCTTCCCTGTCAAACCCCAGCGGGGATAGTGAGGCAAGAACAGCGGCACCACAGTAAACCCAGAGCTTGTCCCACGGTTGTTCGGTTGTTCGAGACTGCTGGTGATAACCGTGTCTGCCTCTCCACAGCCCCAGGGCAGAAAGAATTTAAGCTTGTGTTTGGCTCAGAAGGAAGCCTAGGAGTCAGAACCCCCAAGTTCCAGCCTGTGACTGACTGTGGTCCAGGCCAATCTCTTCACTACGCATTTGCTTCCTCCCTTAAAACAGAGACCAGCAATTCCAAAGGCTTTGTTTGGCTTGATGTAGAAGGAAGGCTGAGAGTCAGAACCCCTAAGTTCTGGTCCAGTGACTGATGGCAGTCCGGGCCAATCACTTCTTCCACTAAAATGGAGACCAGCAATTCTAGGAGGCAGTGCGCGATGATGAGGACGTTTTGCAGACTCTTACCAGAGGGTAGGAAATGAGAGGACTCCTCCACACCGTGTGAGCACTTTCTGCGTGCAGATGTTTGATATATCCATCCTATGCAGGAGTATCTGCACTTGATTGTATGTCTAAGACTCAGGGGGCTGAGCAATGCCCAAGAAAGCCAGTTAATAAGTAGAAAAACCCAATGGAGACACTGATTTCACTCGGTCTGACTCTAAAGCCCAATTCCTTGTCAGGTGTGGTGGCGTATACTGCAATCCGTACTTCAAGACAGAGGCAAGAAGGTCCTGAGTTTGAAACCAGCCAGGGCTACATAGGGGCGACATGGGGGGGGGGGGGGGGGCGGGGAAGTACCAACATTTCTATTTGTCATTGTGTTGGTGTGTGGTTAAAAGCCTTGTCTATTGGCCATGGCACACCTGTGAGGCCACACTGCCTCATCCCTGGTTTTCTCTACTGTCTTGGCTCAAGATGGCTCCAGGCAGGCTACCTGCCAGTCAGAGCTGCCTCAGCCAGAAGTAACGGGCTCTATCCGGTTGTGTCTCCAGAAAACAGGTTTTCCATCACATCACACGGTGGGCTGTACATCTCAGACGTGCAGAAGGAAGACGCTCTCTCCACCTACCGCTGCATTACGAAGCACAAATACAGTGGGGAGACTCGTCAGAGCAACGGTGCTCGGCTCTCTGTGACAGGTAGGCGGCTTCCCTGGGGCGCACTGACCTTCCATGGATACGGGGTGCCCTGCGTATCCACTCTGAGAAAGAAAGTAACGATCGTGGACAGAGATACCCCTGGGCTAGACTTCGTCCAGCTTGGGTCAAGTAGTCTTGATGTAAGAGCTTTTCTGGAGGTTTCTTCAGTCCAGGAACCACCAGACCACACCTGGCTCTCCTGGAGGATTGAAAACGTTTCCGTGTGTCTGATGAAGTTCTGGTTCTCAGGCAGAATTACCCTCTCCACTCCCTCAGCCACCACCACTTCCTCTGTTTGCCATCCTTGTCAAGAATCTCATCGTTAAAATCTGCAGTCACCAGGAGGGTTTTTCGTTTCCTTGTGTTTCTAAGTATTCCCAACGATTCTGGGGTTTTTGTTTGTTTGTTTGGTTGGTTGGTTGGTTGTTGTTTTTTGGGGGTTTTTTGTTTTTTGTTGTTGTTGTTGTTGTTTTGTGTGTGTGTGTGTGTGTGTGTGTGTGTGTACTTTGTTGGAAGCCACCTCACAGCACTGGAGAGCATGTAGAACATAAATGATAAATGTTCCTAAGAGATTCTTGTTCTGGGGTGATTGTGGTGTCTGAGGAAAGATGGAGGATGTGTGTTGCGCCCTGTGTATCAGGTAGCCCTCCATGTGCTACCTGGTCAGCACCCAGAGCCCTGTGAGGTGTATGTAATGTTCTGTATTTCCTACGGGAGTCCAGTGGCCAGCCTGAGCTATTGAACCAGTTGGGAGGCCCAGTCAGAATTCACACTCTAGTCCCTCTGGCTTTGGTACCCTTCTGCTGAAGGCAGGAAGGGTCAGTAGAACACCCACACACCACCTCTGGCAAAGAAGGGGAAAGGCATATGGCTCCCTTCATAAAGCTTTCTCCACTAGTAGCTCCAAGTTTTTGACATCCATCCATCCATCCACAGACAGATGTTCTTACATCACCTGTACAATGCATACTGGGTTTTTCCCCCACACTGTCACCACAGGCTCTGATACTTCCTTTGCAGGGGGAGGGGAGTCTTTTAGAGATGGCTGACCTGAAACATGCGGTGATCTTCTTGCCTCAGCTTCCCAAGTTCTGGGATCACAAGCATGCATCATCACACCAAGTTTCTGATACTTTCTGCAGCGTGGGTTTTGTTGTTTGTCAAGTTTGATCTGGTTTTGTCTTTTTGTTTTCTGAGACTGAGTCTCATGAAGTCTGAGTCTTCAGACTGGCGTGAGGATGCCCTTGAACTTCTGATTCACCTGCCTCCATCTCCTGAGCACATGGATTATAAATGTGCCACCACTCTGGATTGATGCTGTGTTGAGGGTCAAACCCAGGACATGCTAGGCAAGCACACAACCAACTCTACATCTTCAGCATCTGATATTTTCTATTATATCCCATGCTATTTTGATTTTTCTCAATGCTGATTGGAACCCACAGAATGGCTATCACAACCTCCTGAGGGTTTTTTGACCTACAGTTTAAGCATCCTTGCCTTGAGGAGGTGGGGGTGGAATGGCTTGTAGAGAGAGGATGAACTGATAGAACTTCACTTCAGGGGGATTAAAACCACGAGGTAATGCCCCCACGCCAGGCCCCAGGGAAGGACTCAGCCCCTCTGCCTGCTTCTGCCATCTGTGGCTTGCAGAGGTCAGCCTTCATCAACGGGTGATTCCCCAGGACCCATCTCACCTGCCCAGCATAGCTGAAAACAAGATTAAGAGGACAGAAATCGGGAGGCAACAACCAGGCTCCCCCATGTGACCCTCCTGTCTCTGACGTCTGGTCGTGTGTGTAGCACACAATAGGTACCAAGGAAACATTTATGGCGTTAATGAGCACCAGTGGAAACTGTGCTTCTGTGTGAGGGGATGACACTGGGCCAGAGCAGAGACCGTTTGGTAGGACTTTTGGATCTGCAGCCAATTCAGAGTGTGCTGCACTGGAGTGGTTTGCTTCCAAATTACAGGGCCTTGTTTGCGTGGTGTTTTGCATCTCATTTGCATGCTTCTCATACAGTGCAGGGGTGGGAGGCCCAGAAACCTTCTCTTGCAGCCTGCTCTGCTCTCCTCCATCAAGCCCTTCATTCTCTGCTCTGATGGTTGGATCTCCAGCTTTTGGGGGTAAGGTGTGAGAATTAGGCGGGGGTCCCTCAAAAGAACAGATTCTGGAAGCTGGAGGCTGTGCCCGCTTTTCTCTTTCTCGTCCTACACCATCATGGTGGGTAAAAAGCACAGTGGGGGGACAGTAAGAGAGATAGCATACCCCCCAGGACTCAGAGATGAGACCCTACCTTGAGGAACAGAGGTCAGATACAAAGGTCAACCTGGGAGAAGGGCCTGGGCTCAGAGGGAGTGGTGACCGGGAGAGGAGACCTGGACCTGGACCAGAGAGACACAGAGACAAAGGGAAGTAAAGGAGAGGAAGTGAGATGCTGGAGGGAAGGGAACAGCGGGGAGAGGAAGGAAGACCGTGCAGTGACACAGGACCCTGATGTGATAGGATGTGACAAGGCAGCTTGTCTGCAAGCTGCTTGTCTCTGCAAAAACGCAAGTGATATGAGAGGGAAGCGGGAGACGGCATCAGGAGAGCTGCGACCTCCGGGCTCACCAGCTCACTGCCCCCACCCACCCCTAAGCCCAGCCTGTCCTAAGGAAGCATCTGCTCCATCACAGGGCCCATGAGGTCCTGAAAGGGTTCCCCACATACAAAGGTGAGAGGAACCAGAAGCGGCTGCCCCTGGGGCTGGAGATGATGCAAGAAGGCAAGAGGCTCCTTGTGAGCCATGCTACCAAGCATCCCATAGAGTCTCCAACCTCCACTCCTGGGTCTGAGAACCAAGAATGGCAAATACAGTTAGCAGGGTGGTCATAAGGAGGTCACAGGCCACAGTGTGTGGAGTTCTATGGTACCTGATGCCTGTGACGCCTCCAGAAGTCAGGCTGCAGCTTTGGCAGGGAGATCCGCATCGTTACCCTGCTGTTCCTGTACTGTCCCCCTCCTCCATTCCTATCGCATTGACCAAGGCGGGGACAAGAGAGGACAACTTTTATTTTTCTGTCTTCTAAGTCAAACAGGGCAGTTACAAAGAGCCTAAGTCTCCCCCAAATCCTCCAAGGTAACACCTGCCCCACATGACTTAGGGCTTTCTAGAGAGTTTCCCCCAAGCATTCACCGGAGCACCAGCATCCCGGACAACCTAGTATGGGCCTCCTCACCTTGAGACAGAGATCGAGGACCAGACAGGATATAAAACCAGCTTCCTGTCCCCCAGCACATGCAGGACAGTCATGGAGGAGACACCATGCGCCCTGGTTCCAGCTTTGACCCAGACATCACAGGACACCCCAGCAGCCTGACCTGGGGCACCACAACCTCAGGCAGGGCTTTTCCCAGCCCAGTGCCCATGCTAGCAGCGCCTAGTCCCCCAGGATGTCACGTGTATACCCCATGGCCCTTTACTTCTCTGCTCCCCCGTAATGAAAGAGGCTTCTTTTCCCTGCCACCACCCCCCCCCCCCCCCCGAATTTAATTTCACGCCTGGGCCTCAGTGATTAATTCTCTCCCCCTATCCCGCCCCTCCTCCACCACCCTGGCAGCCCCTCTGCTTGTAAATTCTGCCCCGTGCCATGGAATTTGTGTATTTCGCATCAATTAAGTGTCACATTGAGTAATTCTTCTCTGGCACTGGCTCTGTTGATCCCAACCAATCAGCCATCCCCCCACTGGGGTGGAGGAGGGGAGAGGACAGTCTGGCACGGGGAGAAGATGAGCATCAAATGACAATCACTGCTGCATCTGCACCTCCTGTGCCTGTGAGGCACCGGAGCATGCATCCTGCTGTGCGGTGCCTAGGAAAATAACGTTAGACATGGAGGCACGATGGTCACCTCCAATGTGTGCGGAGAAGACACCCGGTGCAGAAGTCGTGAGACTCACCCAACGTCTCAGGGCTGGCTAGAGAGCGCGCAGGACTGGCATTTGGGCCTCCTGAGTCCCAGCCACAGGTAGAGACAAAGAAGAACCTTCTGGAAAGTCTCTCTCCCAGAGAGACTCCAGGTCTCAACTCTCTTCAAGGGGCAAGAGCAAAGAGCAGATGGCCCCACTGGTGAAGGGAGTGTGGGGGGTCAGAAGCTCCCCGTTCACCCCCGAACAAGATTGAGCATGTTAGATTCTTCCATCTGGGGCCCCATCTGCTGAACAAGGATATGAACAACCTACTTTCAGAACTCTGGTCTGCCATGTGGTTCTGGGCTGGTCCCCACACTTCTCTGGTCTCGGCAACCTCGTCTCTCTCTGTGTTCTCTGTAGTCACAGTGCGGCTCTAGTTCATAAAATCCTCAGTGTGGAGTTTATCCAGAAAATTCAGTTCACTGGCACACCTTCATTCCTGAGTACACACACACACACACACACACACACACACGAAATAGAAGGTTCAACAGGCAGGAACCCTGCTCCACACTGGGCACAGGAGGGACATCACAGGTCAACACTGCCTCAAGAAGCCTGACTGTCTTCTGGGAAGATGGATGCCTGGCCCGCGGCAGCTGCCGTTAAAAAAAGACAGGTAGCCGCAGTTGTGGCCTCAAGGGGCAGACAGCAGGCTAAGGCCAGGGGCTGGGGGAGCCCCCTTTCCATCTGTGCTCTTCGGCTTCCTGAAGCTTTGCACCTGCATATATTACCCGTTCAAAAAAATAATTTCCCATGTTTTGTTTTAAAAAAAAAAAAGGAAAAGGAATTGTTTGAAAAGGAAAGAAGAAAAAGGAAGCTCCATGGGAGTCCAGAAAGAGGGACAGCAGTTAGGGAGGAGGTGTGCGTGAGAAACTGCCGAGGCTGGCTTGTGAACAGTGAGTCAGGGTGGGCTGTGCAGAGCAGGCTGGCTGGATGTCTGGGTGACCCAGCTTGCCTTAGTGTGGAGTGAGGCTAGGACAGGCCACAGCCAGAGCTGGGTTGTAGACAGCTTTGAGAGAGTCAGTCTAAAAGCCAGATCTGGGAGCTCGTGCCTGAGAATCCCTGCACTCCAGAGGATAAGAGGGGAGGGTTGCCAAGCACTTGGGAGAAGCCTGGACTGCTAAGCAGAAAGAAAAGACGGGTGTGCTGGGGAGACCTGGGGATACAGCTCCGTTAGCCCGCTTATCATATGGAATGCCCTGGGTTTGATCTCAAGCACAGTATAAAGCAGGCATGGTGGCACATGCCTGTAATCGCAAGACTCACGGGGCAAAGGCCAGATGACCAGGAGTTCAAGATCACGGGGCAATAAGACGGCCCAGTGGTAAAAGTGCCACCAAGCCTGACAAACTGAGTTAGATTCCCTCGGGCCCACACAGTGGAAGGAGAGACTCAACTCCTGTAAGTTCTTCTCCGACTTCAACACCTGACCCACAGCACATGCATACTCGTGTGCTCAAAAGTGCATACAAGCATGCGCACTCGCTCACACACGCACTGTACTAATTTTTTTGATGTTCAAGGTCATCCTTGGTGATGTGAGTTTAAGGCCAATCTTGGCTAGAGACCCCCTTCTAAAAAGAAAAAAATGGAGGTGTGCTATACAGAAGAGCTGGTGGACCCTTGACAGCAGAGATGGGACTCGAGGGTCAGAATCCCAGAAACGCCTGCCCGTGAAGAGCTAGACTGAGAGAGTAGACAGGAACACTCATAAATGACCCGGACACGTCAGCCACTGGGGCTTGTGTCTTCCACCATCGAGGGTCACAGGTTTCACAGGGGCTGGCTTCTCTCGGCTTTCCTCCCATACTGTTCTGGGCTCTGACACATGAACCAGTCCCTCTGAGCCTGCCCAGAATATGAGCAGAAGGCAAGACAAGGGACTAAAGAGCTGGCTTAGCCATTAAAGGCTAAGCTCATAACCCAAACTTCAAGACAGGGCAGAGTGCCCCAACCGTTCACCCATTTTGCGGTTATCTCCAGTCTAGTTTGAGGCCCAGACAGAGGCCCACCAATCACTGCAAAACGTAGACACCACGGTCAAGTCCTGAGACCAGGGTGAAGACAGCTGTCACACAAGTCCTCCTTTGTCACTCCTTCTGACCCTCTGGCTTTTAGCTCTGCCGTGTCCTCGGCTGTCCTCACAGCCTGGCTCACAAGCATGGTTCTCAGGGCTCAGCCTGGTCTAGGCACACACATGGAGGACACATGCACTCCTCAGGAAATGCTGTCACCCTGGAACTTGCTCTCTGTAAGCATGGGGAAGGGACTTCTGTCTGGAGGTCTTGCTTCCCTCACCTCGCTCCTGTTTCCTCCGCCCAGGATGGCCTCAGTTACTGACCCTCTCTTCTTGCAGACCCTGCAGAGTCCATCCCCACAATCCTGGATGGCTTCCACTCCCAGGAAGTGTGGACCGGCCATGCAGTGGAGCTGCCCTGTGCTGCCTCTGGCTACCCCATCCCTGCCATCCGCTGGCTCAAAGATGGCCGGCCCCTCCCTGCTGACAGCCGCTGGGCTAAGCGTATCACAGGGCTGACCATCAGTGACCTGCGCACTGAGGACAGTGGCACCTACATCTGTGAGGTCACTAACACCTTCGGGTCGGCAGAGGCCAATGGCATCCTCACAGTCATCGGTGAGTCGGGAGCCTTCTGCAGCCCTAGGAGACTTTGGGAGTACTAACCTCTGTGTGATGGAGTGCCATGACCATGCAGGACCTGCTCCTGCCTCCTACTACCCCAACAGGAGCTCCTAGTGGCTAAGAGGGCAGATTATGGCTTGGAGAGGCCACTGGTTTGAAACCAGCCCTGCCTTTCAGTCCTGGTATCATCAGCATTACCTATGATCTCCAGTCACGTGGGCTCTCCAGGAGTCAAGCAGGCTGGGGGCGGGGTCTTTTGGGGAGCTCACGAAAGGGAGAGCTCCTGGGCTTGTTAGGGGAAGGCTGTGTCTGGCTGAGAGTGTCAATACTGATGTTAATCCACAAGGCGGAACTGTGTCTCCATCTAGGGTGACAGTCCAAGTATTGAGGAATAATTGGCAAGGGTCCTGACCCATCAGACCAGACATTGAGCAGAGGCAGCCAAGTCAGCTGCACCTGGAGCTGCCATGGATATGGAGTCTGCTCCTTCCCTGTTCCTCCCAGCACAGGGCCCTGGGGGTCCAGAGAGCTATGGAAAGCAGGAAGGCCCTGCAGACCTCTCCTGTTATGAGCCCCAGAGGGCAGGCAGAGGCAGTGAAGACAGAGAGGCTGATGCCACAGAAGTGCCCTAGGCCATCTCAGCACCGTCCATCCTGACTCTTCACCTGGCCCACATCTGTAAGATGCAGAGGCTCCCTTGAGCTCTAACAGCCAGAGTTTTCTGCCAGCCAGGCGGCCAAGGGGGCTGGGATCTGGGACCCGTGAGGACCCCTCTAGGTGGCAGGCAGCCTTAGCCTGAGCCCCTGAACATTGTACTCAAGAGCATGACGGTTCCCTGAGGTCATCCCAGTGTGGCAAGGCAGGAACTACCTAGGGTGACTCTACTCCATCCTCAGCAGAGTCTGCTATGCCGTAAAGGTTGGCCAAGGTAGCACTCAGCCCCTCCCCGCCTCCTCATGAGACCCTCGGGTGTGCCACAGACACTGCAGAACTTCTGCTGGCCTTCCAGCCTCGTATCTGACTCCCTGGCCAGATCTGGGCTCAACATCCTCCCATGGCCCAGAAAGCCTTGACAATTTGTGTGCATTTACCCGCAATGTGGAGTGGAGGTTGTCCCCCACGAGCAATCACGGTGACTCTAGAACAGAAGGACCTCCCAAGAACTGCTCCAGGACAGCTGGGACGCAAGTGCTTAGAAAAGTGATGAGAGACTGCCCCAGGGGACTAGGGAACCATTGCTCATGAGCAAGCCGTGGACAGATAGACGGATCCTAACAGTGAAGGACGGTAACAGCACCTCCCTTCTTGTTCTAAACACTGTCCAAAATGTTTCAGCTAATCCAGGTGCATACCTGTGATTCCAGTAGCCAGGAGATAGAGACAGGGGGATTAAGAGTTCAAAACTAGGCAAGCTCACAGGCTATGTTACATCCTGTCTCAAAAGCCAAAACAGAGAGAGAGAGAGAGAGAGAGAGAGAATAAATCAGGAGGTCACACCTACCACAAGCTCTTAAAATATCACCAGGGTGAGTGGCATTCACACCTGCCCTGGTGCACATCAGTAAGCAGACACACACACACACACACACACACACACACACACACACACAGGCATGAGCATCCAAAATCTACACTCATTTCCCCAAAATCTACACACTCATTTCCCCAAAATCTACACACTCATTTCCCCAAAATCTACACACTCATTTCCCCAAAATCTATACACTCATTTCCTCAAATCCCCACATAGTTTTGGGGTCCATACACCTGAACCAATACACACTTCCCCTCACTATTCCGCACTCCTCAGGTGAGCTGCAGACCACCACTTCCACACTGTCCACATGTTCATACCTACAGTGTGTGTCGCACACACACACAGTGGCTTGCTAGAGGCTCAGGTTCAAGAGGAAGTGATACAACCTTCTCTCATCCCTCCCCAGGGCTGCCATCCCCTCCTGAAAGGTCCCTGGGTCCCTCCAGGGACCTGTGCAGCCTGAATTCCTGCACAGGAGCCCTCAGGCACAGAAATCAGTGAGGGAAGCCAACTTGGGGCTGTCACCGGTCCATCATCCAGTCAATGATACTCATAGTCTGAGTCTTGGTGGGGATGTAATGCTGAGGATGCCTCTACTTCCAAGTGTCCACCATCCAAAGGATGAGGGAAAGGGTAATGAAAAGACAGACTGCTCAGTATGGCATTGATTATTTCCTGGTGGGGAGATAGGAGAGAGATTTAAAATGGGAGGAGAGGTGAAATCCAGGAAGACTCCATGGAAGAAGTGACAAGAGATCAGCAGGAATTAGGCAGAGAATTCTAGGCCTAGAGCTTAGGCTCTGCAGCCAGAACATTCCAGGGAAGATAGAAATCACATGCAGGTCATTGATGTTCTAGCTTTATAACCTTAGTGACAGAAGATGGGGGCAGGTGCCTTGGGCCTCTGAGGGTTTTGGATACCATGCTGAGTTTGGAGGATCCATGAAAGTTCTGAGCAGGAGGAGACTGTAGCAAAGAGGATGATTGATGTGGGGCAGGGAGGTGATGGAGTCTCAGCCACATGCAAAGGACACCAAGCTAGCAGAAAGCAGAGGCTAGTGTCCTGCATGGGTATGACAGGCAGCTGACAGGAGGAAATGTGCCTTCTGTTTCTGGGTGTCATGTAAATCAAGGTCCCAGGCTTCTGGGTGAGTTAAGAGAGCCTTGAAGCTCTGCCTAAGCAGAGGGACCCACCTTAGGGAAGTAGAGGCCATCGGAATAAGACATTCCTCAGAAAATCCCGGCTTGTACCTACATGCCCCATAAGTAAACTGAGGCCTAGAGCAGGGGATTTCCTAGTCCCAAATCTCACACGGGTGTGTTTGAATAGCTAGACTCTGTGACCTCTGTCCATCCAGCCACAGGCCGTCACAGTAAACTCCTTGTTTCTTTTTCCTCTCCTCCCACCTCCCTTCACATCTGCCCCACCTGGCCACTCAGACCCCCTTCATGTGACCCTGACACCAAAGAAACTGAAGACGGGCATCGGTAGCACGGTCATCCTGTCCTGTGCCCTCACGGGCTCCCCAGAGTTCACCATCCGCTGGTACCGCAACACTGAACTGGTGCTGCCCGGGGAGGCCATCTCCATCCGCGGGCTCAGCAATGAAACTCTGCTTATCTCCTCGGCTCAGAAGAGCCACTCGGGGGCCTACCAGTGCTTTGCCAGCCGCAAGGCCCAGACAGCCCAGGACTTTGCCATCATTGTGCTGGAAGGTGAGTGAGTGTGCGTGGCAGGGCAGAGTGGGGCTGCCCATGCTGGGAGGCATCTGGCCAGTGCTCGGTGCACACACGCATGGCGGGCATCATGCCCTCAATCAGCTTTGCAAGAGCCCTGTGTGGAGGAGGTCCTTTTTAATGTCCCCTCTTTTGAAGTTGAGGAAATCAAGGCTTTGGCCACATGTCCGTAGACAAGGGTTTTTAACAATACTATTATATACTAACCTTTGTCCTCAACAGTTACTAGTGCTCTCTTAGTAGAGGGGTTTCTTTAGAACCTCCAAGGTTCTGGGTTTTCCGGAGGAATCCTTTCCAACCTGTGGCCTCTTTTCAACAGGCCGTTTCCAACCAGGGGTCTCCGTTTCCACCCTATTCTCTCTCCTCTTACAGCTGCCTCCACCCAGGGTCCCTCCACGGCACCTCTGTGTGTGCCTGTTCACACTGTGCACAGTACAAGGTGGCTAGCCAAAAAACGAGAACCAAATCAAGCTTACACGCCACTTGCCCAACCATGAACCCCAGAACCAGGCTGAGGCCACAGAGGAGATACCTCTTGCTCGTGAGTGCAAAAGGGCCTTCAGGGCTGGCAGGAACCCGACCTTCCAAAAAGTTGAGGTTTAGTGTGTCCCCAGCTGATCCTTTCTACTACAAAACACACACACACACACACACACACACACACACCAGCAGCAGCAGTAGCAGCAGCAGCAGCAAGCCAACACCACCACTGTTTTAACAAAATGCCAACCTCAGGCCTGCAAGGATGGGTCTTCCCTGGCAGCCACCGAACCTAAGACCTTGTGCCTCCCCCTACCCGCAGGGCTGTGCACAAGCCCCAAAGCTTACTCACCACTCTCCTCAACAAATATGCCATCCCAGGGCAGGCTCCTTTGACATGGCTATCCATCATCTCGGGGGCCTCCCACTGAGGGGCACCCCACCAGCTAGCTCATCTTTGCGTTTGGAGGGGCCAACCTTTTGCCTCCGGTAGAATTCTGGCACCTCGGAGGGTGATCCCGGAGAGCAGATACATGGGAAATGAAGCTGGGAGTGGAAAGCAGGAAGGCAGGGCCAGCAGAGAGAGGGAAGGAAGGAGGAACAGGAAGGACCAACGGCCACGTGACACCGTCACATCCTCCCAGGCCCAGGAAAGCGTCAGGTTCTCCCCAGTTCTAGATAAGCGTCTCTTCCATCCAGAGGTAGGGACAGGGCTGGCAGGCTGGCCAGGTCTCCGGTAAACATTGGCATTTTGATGTGTAACATTGAAGATTTCAGTAACACTATGACATCTGCCCTGCTGTTTATTTCTTATTATTTATTTATTTAAGCATCTACTTTTATTATCTTATCTTTTATTTATTTGTTTGTTTGTTTGTTTACTTATTATCTATTTTTGAGACAAGGTCTCACTCTGTAGACCAGGCTGGCCTTGAGCTGGTAGCAATCCTCCAGGCTCAGCCTCCTGAGGGCTGAAATCACCTGCATGCACTACTACTCCAGACATAGTTTGTTTTTTTATTTTTAATTGACATCCAATAAGCATACATATTTATAGGGTACCATGTGCTTAATGTCTTTTTAATCCCTGACACCAATCCTGTGGGGAAGGATGACCAGGGTGGTAATTCCACCCCCACAAGCCGAAGTAAGAAGGTGATACATGACATTAATTGTCTCATCCTAGATTATGTGGTTAGCCAAGGCTAAAGGCTGGAGCCAGACTCCCATCACCTCCACTGTCTCTGGGAAACTTGCATTTTAAACCTCAAACTTAAGGTCTTTTGTTACTAGGGCTAAATGCCGCTGTCTTCGGCATGGTCAAGTACCAAAACTACACTCGGACCCCACCCCCACATGCCTTCATGCACAGTGCCTTCTGAGCCTTGCCGTCTTTATTAATAACTAGAGGAGCATCTTGGATGTAGTAATTAATTTAATCTTCACCGTGTCCAGAAGAAGTGGGAGTAATTGTCGTCACCGTTATTCTCATCACCCACCGATGAAGCAACCTGCTCAAAGACGCTACACTTGCATCTCACTCCACGGTAGTGATTGCACCTCATGGGTTTGCCTTTAGCACACACGTGACAGCCCTTTGTCTTCATCCTGGCTGCCACTTCGCCTCCTCCCAGTCACTGGGTGGGTGGCCTGGGGGGATAGTCTCTCTGTGACTCAGTGACCCTGAAGGGGGCTCCTCGCTCCCTGCAGACGGCACGCCCCGAATCGTCTCATCCTTCAGCGAGAAGGTGGTCAACCCCGGGGAGCAGTTCTCACTGATGTGTGCTGCCAAGGGCGCCCCGCCCCCCACGGTCACCTGGGCCCTGGACGACGAGCCCATCGTGCGGGATGGAAGCCACCGCACCAACCAGTACACCATGTCCGACGGCACCACCATCAGCCACATGAACGTCACGGGCCCCCAGATCCGGGATGGGGGCGTGTACCGGTGCACAGCGCGGAACTCGGTGGGCAGTGCTGAATATCAGGCGCGAATAAACGTAAGAGGTGCCTGTCCACATTTAAATATCAGAATAGGCTTTTGAGTTCCTTTGCCATCTTTGTGGTCACCGTCATTCTTGTGTGCTTCTTAATAACTGTCATTTTGATTTTAGTGGAGGTTTCCCTCTCCCTTTCTTTTCCTCTCTCTCTTCCTCGCTCCTCTCTCTCTCTCTCTCTCTCTCTCTCTCTCTCTCTCTCTCTCTCTCTCTGACCTGCTCACCACAGTCTCATCAACCATTCTTGTGTGTGAGTGTGTGTCTGGTAGAGTCCACCCCATTCTCTCCCCCCTCCTCCCCGCACTCCCACAATCTCACCTGCCCATCCTCCCCACCCCATCCACCCCATCCAATCACTCTGGGCCCCCAGTGCTCTGAGCACCTGCTAGCACCTGCCAGCCCCCAGCAGAAAGAACAAAGACAGACAGAAGTAGGACATACTCAGCCTTAATACTAGTGAGCTCCCAGCATTCTCCACAGAGTCAACCTTGAAATGTTCCAGGAGATGTAGACAGTCAGGGGCCCAGAGATCATGTTCTCAACTGTAAGGCTCAACCCTTCGGGAGGAGAAGACTTAAACAGAGGCTGGAGTTGGGTGACTCCCAGAGACAGGCAGCCTGAAGGAGTAGGAGGAGGGTCCACAAGGTGTCAG
Source organism: Peromyscus aztecus (assembly GCA_902168405.1). Taxonomy (NCBI): domain Eukaryota; kingdom Metazoa; phylum Chordata; class Mammalia; order Rodentia; family Cricetidae; genus Peromyscus; species Peromyscus aztecus. The sequence continues at coordinate 2,874 of CABHPQ010162870.1, read as the reverse complement.
CCACCCCCTTACCTCAGTTCTCCAAGTTAACATGGTAAGAGCCGTCTCCTCTGATGCCCTTCAGCCTTCTCAGTCTGACTGGTCCTCTCTGGACCCTACCAATTACCTCTAACCCAAGGGCAAGAGGACAAGGAGACTGTTAGAAATGGACACTGGTTCGGGGGTGCTAACAGTTGCCCTGAGGCAGGGACGGGGGTGGAAATGGAGATCATTCTAAACTCACCTATTCCAGCTCGCCCATCCCACATAAGAAGTCTGAGGCCACCATTTGGCCAAGCCCTCATGTCCCTCTCTGAATTGGAGCAGAAACAGAGCCACAGAGCCCTGGAAGACTCTATTCTGTCCTCCGTAGTTCGGTCCCAGAGTTCCCCTACGCTCTTCAGTACTGTCCCTTCATGGTGACCTCGAAGCTTCCTTCTCCCACTCCCATGATGCTACCTGCCAGCCAGCCCAGCTGAGGATACTCCCACCCCCAGCCAATGCGGTCAGAACCCAAATTTGCAGCCTTTTCTCGGGTACCCACAGCACAATTCCCCTGATTGGAAAAAACAACATGTGGGCTCATATGGCCAAGACCTTGGTGCTTTAGGGACAGTTTATTACTATATGGGAGGTTCTCTGGGGGTACAAATGCAGTGTGAGCAGGCAGAGAAAAAGCATGAGGTCCCTGCTTCACTATTGACCCCTCAATCCTAGTTTCTCCCTAAATAAGGATTCCCTTGGCCCCATCCTGGTGGTTCCCTGTTGAGGCTGTGAATCGGCCTCTTCTAGTCCCATAAGGGACTAGATTCTTGCGATAGGTATGTGTGGTGCACACCCGTTTACAACTATCTCACAATGACGACAGTGAGTCCTGGGGGGGTCACACAGCTGACCCCAATCCTGGCCTCTGCACTTAGCTGAGAAAGGCCTCTCTCTGCCCTCACCCAGTTTCTAGCCCCAGGGTAAGTCTCAGGGACCAAGCAAGAGAGAAGAGCCCCACCACAGAATGGCACTGGCTCATGGCGCCACCTGCCCCTCCTCTCCACTTTCCCCCACACTCCCCAGGACCCCCCAGCATCCGGGCAATGAGGAACATCACAGCTGTCGCCGGGCGGGACACACTCATCAACTGCAGAGTCATTGGCTACCCCTACTACTCCATCAAGTGGTACAAGGACGCCCTGCTGCTGCCGGATAACCACCGCCAGGTGGTGTTTGAGAACGGGACTCTCAAGCTGACAGACGTGCAGAAGGGCATGGATGAGGGGGAGTACCTGTGCAGTGTTCTCATCCAGCCGCAGCTCTCCATCAGCCAGAGCGTCCACGTGGCCGTCAAAGGTAGGTCCCTCCCGACCCGGAGCCAGCGCCTGCCTGCCTCCCAGGCTGCTGGTACAGGTGTCCAACAGAAAGCAACCCCCAGTGAGCAGAAGCCCAAGGAAGACGGAATGGGCCTGGCCTTTGGAAGAAAGGTGACAGAGTTGGGGGGGGGACAATGGTGATGGATATAAGGCTAAAAGCTGCAGGGAAACCCAGTGCTGATCCCAGGGGCTTGAAAGCTCAGCTGTAGACAAGGGGAGGCAGCATGCTTTCTGGGCAGGGGTTCAGATAAGGGATGGTGGCCTGCACCGGGCCACTGATGTCAGGACAGAGCCACCAGGTACCCGGTAAGGCCACCCTGGAGACCCTGGAGAGCAGCAGCAAGGAGGCCAGGGTAGAGGAAGCACACACTCACTACCCTGGCCCCATCCTGGGCCCGGAATGAACACCTCCAGCCCCTGTGGTGGCATTGGAGAAAGACTATCTGCCAGTTCTCTGAGACCTGGAGCTCAGTCTGCAACCCACCCACAGCTTTCTTGTTCACCTGATGGGTGGCTGGAGCAGGGGTCTGGGTGGGTGCTACGTGTCTGTGTTACCTTCTCCGAGGCCATCCCCTAAGTCTACAAATACACTGATTTTAAAGGGACAATTGAGATGCCACTAGCCTCTGGTCCCTCGGCTCTAGGATGGTGTAAGTAATGGAGCCCCAAATACATCCTTTGGGGTCCACAGGCATGGGGGTTATCTAGAGGGTGCCTGGGATGAGGGTCCTGTGGGTTCTAGGGACAGGGGAAGTGGATCCTGTTGGGCCTGACCAGGAAATACCAGAGAAGGATGCAGGCTGAGGAGGACAGGCTAGGACCCTAGCGTCAGCTCCAGCCTCCACCTCAAGAACAGAGGCGACCTGTGGTGTTTGGAGGGCCACAGAAGACAGACAATACCCTTGAGACCAAGGAGGGGCCCCTGTCACTGAGGGGCTTCCCTCCTGATGGCATCCATCCCTCAGGGGAAACAGGGGCAGCTGGAAAGACCTCTTCCCCATATCCAGTAGAGAGGAGACGGGGGCGGGGTGGAGGGGGGGGACATTCAACCAGGAAGGGAAAGTTAGACAGAGACCGGGGTCTAGGGAAGCAAGAAAGAGCACAGGCCCAGGTCAAGAAGGCCCAACACATGGGGAGCCCTTGAAGGTCTCAGACCTGGAGTCTTCCTGCCCTGGCACTGGAAGAAGCATGGCAGCATCCAGGGCTGTCTAGGAGAGAACGTGTTTGGGGGAACACATGCTATATTTGATGGTGGCCCTTCCATGTGTGATGCCCATGACCTCATGGGTGGGAAGGCCCAGGAACCTGACAATCACAGCGAAAGGTGGAGGAAGCCCTCCTCCCTGTGCTTCTTAACCTCTTGTTGTTTGGCTCACCCTGAGCAGTTCTCAGGGCTGGGTCACATGCATCCTGTGTACCCACCCTGCCACCTGTCACAGTGCCAGACGGCACGTGTTTGTTGAACTGCATCTGAGCCATTAGTCTGAGTTGGAGTGACTTATAGGAAACCACACTGTGAGCTCCAAAAACCGGG
>CABHPQ010162869.1:0-20798 GCA_902168405.1 Peromyscus aztecus | reverse complement strand
AGGCGAGCGTGCGGGAGGGGCAGTCAGAGCGTGCGGATCTGAGCCCCCCCCCCCAGCCTGCCTTGCGCACCCGCAGGTCGAGCGGGCATCAGCACCCTGCCTAGCTCTCCTTTGATGGCCGATTTCCCTAGAAGTCGGCTGCGACCTCCTCCCGCTCTGCAGCCCTAAGGAGGACGCGGGGTCCCGGCCCAACGCAGGCGAAACCTTCTGCCCGCCTCATACTGACCGAGGCAAATGGCCTGCACGTCTGGATAACTAGGGAAATAGGTCGTTTTCCCCACACACCGCTCCTTGGGCTTTGTGCCCCAGGGAGCGTGAAGTCGCCTGCTCAGAGAAGCGACCAAATGATGGCGATGGACAAGATGGACAAAATCAGCGGCCCCTGTACATTCCAGTAGTTTTGAGGGAAAGTAGGGAACCCGATGATGGAGAAGTGCCCTCGATCTTCCCCATGCTTAGCGCCTCTCACCCTATAAAATGTCGGGCACTCTGACCACGGACCCTGCGGCCAGGCCTGAGCGCTTTGTCCCTAGCCCGCCTGAGGATGCTACCAGACGAGGGTTGGACACGGAGGTTCGTCTGCTGGGGCCGCCGCGGAACCATTGGGCTCAGAGCCTGAGACTGTAGGCAAGGCACGTGTACGGGCGCGAAGTTCCCACAGTTGCAAGAGGAGCGAAGTACGCATTCCAAACTTTACACGGTTCCAAACTGAGCGCTTCCATTAAATGAAGCGGTGTGTGTGGAAAAGCATTCTGGGTATTAGCATGCAAATGAACGGGCTCGGCTTTAAACTCGGCTTGGCTCGAGGTTCCCACCATCGTGCGCCTAGCTTGCACCTAGCCATGCGCTCACTGTGGCTTCTCTGCGAGACACTGTAAGAGGACCCTAGTTCAAATCCTAGATCTGAACTCTGGGTGTGTCTTGGTGCCAGTTACTTGGCTTCTGTGAGCCAGTTTCGCAACCTGTACACTGGACAAAGCAACATTTCTCTTAAGAATTGAGAATTCACCCTCAGACAGTACATTCCAGACTTAACTGGAGAAAATGATGGATAAGGCTTGAGGAAAACTCCCTGGCCCTAAAGGAAGATCTATCCTCTTAAACCCAAATCCTGTGTTAACAGCAAGCTAGTTATTGCCTTAATCTCTCGGTCCCCAGCATTTTGGAAGCAGATTCTGGGAACTAGGAGTTTTTGTGTTCAACTGTGCTTGCTGTTGAAGGTTCCAAGACAGCATACATCTAGTGTGTTCTAGGGCCCTATTCTTTCCCAGGCTAGGGGGCTGGGGAGCAGAAAGAAGAGGGTCTTATTACTCAGTGCCCACAGTACTTACATCTCCCCAGGTTAGATGTGCATGTTTCCATTTATACCAGAGAAAGTGGAAAAGTGAGTGACTTGCCCAAGGCCAACCTGTCAGGTGTTAATCCAACTGTGGGTCGTCCTCGCCAGGGGTCTGAATCCTGTTAGTGGCTCTTATGAGACAGATGCTGGATCTCAGTAAGCTATGCTTAGAAAACTAGATGATGCCAGGCGGTGGTGGCGCACCCCTTTAATCCCAGCACTCGGGAGGCAGAGGCAGGTGGATCTCTGAATTCGAGGCCAGCCTGGTCTATAGAGCGAGTTCCAGGAGTGCTGTGGGATGTTCTGTATGGCAAATGTGTTGCTAATAAAACACTGATTGGCAGTGGCTAGGCAGGAAGTATAGGCGGGGCTAACAGAGAGAATTAAAAGAACAGGAAGGCAGAGGGAGTCACTGACTGCCAGCCACTGCCAGGACAAGCAGCATGTAAAGATGCCGGTAAGCCACGAGCCATGTGGCAAGGTATAGATTTATAGAAACGGATTAATATAAGATATAAGAACAGTTAGCAAGAAGCCTGCCACGGCCATACAGTTTGTAAGCAATATAAGTCTCTGTGTTTACTTGGTTGGGTCTGAGTGGCTGTGGGACTGGCAGGTGAGAGAGATTTATCCTGACCTTGGGCCAGGCAGGAAAACTCTAGCCACACAGGAGGGCCAAGGACAGCCTGGGCTACACAGAGAAACCCTGTCTTGGGGGGGAGGAAGAAAAGAAAACTGGATGCCATAACTAGCTGCATTCCAGAGGGTTCACCTTGCAAAGTGGAGTCCACAGGGCTCCTCACCCACCGTGCTCTAAGGAAAACAAGGGACACACAGCCCCGTTTTGCAAATACTGATGCTGGAGTAAGCCTAGTGACTCAGGACCCCACCTTGGAGAAGTAGCTAGAGGCAGATGAAGATACAGTGTTGACCCTAGAGCTTTTTCATGCATGTCACCATGGCGGTGCTTATGCAGGAGCCAGAGTTTTTCCATAACCCTGTTCTCCATCTTGCCCATCTCTTGGGCCCACAGGCATCTGTTCTGTGACATGAGGCTTCCAGATGTGTTTATAGGATCTCAACATACAGCTTAGACTGGCCTAGAGCTTGCAATCTCCCTGCCTTGGCTTCCTGTGTGCTGCAGTTACAGCATACACCACCATGCCCAGTTCCTGTACTTAGCCTTTCCACAGTGACTGCACTTTCACATCTCCACCACACATACCTTTTCATCAATAATTTTAAAGCTTGTCAAACCTCCCCTCTTATGAGTGAGCAAGCTGAGGCTCAGAGGGGTTAAATAACTTGTCCAAGATGACACGTCCGGGTCCAGACTAGAGCCTCCCATCCTTTAAAGCTGACCTACCTGAGCATTCATTGATTGGCTTAACAAGCCTGCCCAGTGAACAACTAAGATAACTATGATGATCTTTTCCCCACCACATCTGTTGTCAGAGCCTATTGCCTTGTTCCCAGTTTCTAGGCTACACCTTGAAGAGAAGCAGAGCTCACAATCCCTGAGTCTGCCTCCTGCTGCTGGCCTGTTGGACCTTCTTCAGTTGCCATGGAAACTGTGTACCTCAGTTTTGGCTCCTCACCAGCTGGATAGCAAACTGAAGAGCATCATTGTCTCTCAGGCTAAGCAGAGCTGTCGAGGACATTCATTTATTCATTAGATTGGTATTGATTGAGCACCTACTAAGCGCCAGACTTCCTTTGTTTTGTTTTGTGGGGTTTTTAGATGCTGGAGAATAGAGTAGTAAACAAACTAGACTTAAAACCTCGCCACCAAGAATTCCAAAGCCCAGAGAAGCAGACAGACAAGAAGTAAGGACACAGAGAAGTCTTCTCTTGGCTTCTCTCCCCAGTCCAAGCTCTCTCTTGAATTGCAGCCCCTTCTCCTGGACCACCCTCTGCAAAAGCCCAGACAAGTAAAGCTCCTTTCAGCGCTACAGCTCGTTCTTCCTGTTGATTTGTTTTCCTGGCTGTGAAAACCATAGGGATTTCAGAAAATATATGAAAGCAACAGGAAAAAGGAAATAAGAACCTGTGATGTTACCACCAAGAGTTAAGAGTTACAGGCTGGGCAAAGCTGGTGCACGCCTTTAATCCCAGCACTCAGAAAGCAGGCAAGTGGACCAACCTGGTCTACAAAGTGAATTCCAGGACAGCCGGGACTACATAGAGGAACCCTGTCTCAAAAAAAAAAAAAAGAATTAAAGAGTTAATATAATAGTTTTCTTTTGTCTTTTGTTATTGTTTTTTTTTTTTTCTCTCTCTCTCTGGTTTTTCAAGACAGGGTTTCTCTATAGCCCTGGCTATCCTTAAACTAACTCTGTAGACCAGGCTGGCCTTGAACTCAAAGATCCACCTGCCTCTGCCTCCCAAGTGCTGGGGTTAAAGGCGTGCGCCACCACTGCCTGGCACTCCCTTTTATTTTTTGCTTATTTTTTTTTAGAATACTTTTAATTTATTCCTATACATAGTGAACCTTGATCACATCTAATCAAAATGTTCCCTTTTACACCCCCAAGAACTCCTTCCTCCCACTTTATCCTTTTTTTTTTTTTTCCCCCCGAGACAGGATTTCTCTGTATAGCTTTGGAACTGCCTGGAATTCTCTCTGTAGCCCAGGCTGGCCTCGAACTCACAGAGATCCGCCTGCCTCTGCTTCCCGAGTGCTGGGATTTAAGGCGTGCGCCCCACCGCCGCCGCCACCACCGCCCAACTATTTTTTAAATAACTCACTGAGTCCAGTTGGTGCTGTGTTTGTGCCCGTGGGTGTGGGGCTATCCCCCTGAGCGTGGACACCCTACCAGTGGCCACACCCTCCAAGGAAAAGGACGCTGTCTCCCCCGGCGGCGGGCAGCCACGCATGCCCAAAGCTCCTCAGCTAGTGGTGAGGCCTTCCGAGCCCCTCCCTCCCCTGCTGGACTGGTGAGCGGCTGGGTCTTGTGCAGATGACCCAGCTGCTGTGCATTCCTGAGAGCAATGGCCCTGTCATGTCCAGGAGACAGCATTTCATAGCGCTCCTCCCACTTTAAAACAAACCAACAAAAAACAGGAACTCAATATGTTGCCCAGGCTGGCCTTGAACTCACAAACTTGTGTCTCTGCCTCCTAAATAGCTAGAAAAACAGGTATGGGCTACTAATTCCAGGGGTTTTCCCAGCATTTTGTCGTATTAATTTATCTATATATATTATTTTATAATCTTGTTTCAAAATTTATTTTCAGAACTGGTAAGATGGCTCAGCAGAAAAACATGTTGCTGCTAAGCCTGATGGCCTGGGTTGAATCCCTAGGACCAACATGGTGGAGACGTAGAGCCAGCTCTCAAAGGTGTCCTCTGACCTCTTTAACCTCCTCACACACAAACAGATAAATTAATTTAAACTTTCGAAATGTATTTTCTGCATGGTGTGGTGGCCCATATCTGTAATCTTAGCACTTAGGAAGCAGAGGCAGGAGGACGCCCAAAAGTTCAAGGCCAGCCTGCTCTACATAGTGAGTACCAGACCAACCAGGGCTGTGCAGTGAGACCCTGTCTAAAACAAAATATATTAAAAATGCCAAACAAACAAAAAAGTATGTTTTCCCAGCACCTTCCAAAGTTCCACAGGGGCAAGGCCTGGGCACTGATGATAACAGCTAATGTTCTGGCTGAGCAGGGTACTGAGCCTGTTCTTGGTTTACCCTCTACAACAATCCCAGGAGATACCCACTGTGATGCTTTCCATTGTACAGCCTGCCAAATGGGCAGATGAGAAAGGCAAACCCAAATCCCACACACACTGTGGCAGCTCCTGAGGCTTTACCTCCAACACCCAGCCTTCACTAAGCGGACACTCCCGGATGTGAAGAGGAGCACGGTGTGAGGCAGCCAGAAACCACCCTGCTGCTCACTGTTGTCAGGCTGGATGGACAGGCATGAGGAGCTAGCCCACTTCCTTCACCCTGGGAAAAGCTGGTTCTCTGGCCACTTCAGCAAGAGGACCATTCAAGTGAGACTAGAACACAGAGTTTGGAGACAAGCAGACCCAAGTTCAAAGTTCAAGTTGCAGCTTTCCTCTTGCCAACTGTATAGCTTTGGGTAAAAGATGCCCAGCCATTTAGTCCTCCAGCCTTCCTCTGAGGAGTAGGATCATTGCCACTTTTAACTATAGTGTGTCTGAGTGAGCTGTTTGTTTGAGACAGGGTCTCTCCAGGTAGCTCAAAATGGTCTCCAAAACCCTGGGGGAATTTTGTGGTCTGGGGATCAAACCCAGGACCTTTTGCTCACTAGGTGAGTGCTCTACCACTGAGCCACATCCTCAGCTACTCTTATTTTCCTTCTTGACAAGTTTCCATTGCTGTGGAGAAGGTGTGAAATCATCCACCTACCCTGGAGGCCACATCTTTATGTTCCACCAATGATCCTGTAGGAGCCAGAGGCTTAGAAGTCCTTGACTTCCATCCTGGGGGGTTGGTTATCCTAGCCCTTCTCTGCTGTGGTCCTGGGGCCCTGAGGACCTCGTGGGTCATCATTTATCTTTGGCCATATTTCTGTTTCTGTGTCACCGGCAGAAATCTCTGATCTTTGGGAAACAGGAAAGGAGAAAAAAACAACAAACAAAACCTTCCTGTGTGTGTGTGTGTGTGTGTGTGTGTGTGTGTGTGTGTGTGTGTGTTTGTGTGTGTGAAGATTTTCTTTCTCTTTGGGGGTTCTGGAAACGAAACCCAGAATCCTCTCTTGCTAAGCCTGTGATCAGTGATACTAACCTACACCCCTCCCTCAGAACCCTTGTTTTAGGAGAAGAGGTGGGAGTTTAAGACAGGGTCTCAAGCCGGGTGGTGATGGTGCACACCTTTAATCCCAACACTCAGGAGGCAGAGGCAGGTGGATCTTATATATATTTATATATATTTAGACATATATATATAATCAAGCTCATATATACTTATATATATATAATCTTTATATATAAAATCTTATTTGTATATATGTAATCAAGCTCTCTCTTTGTGTGTGTGTGTGTGTGTGTGTGTGTTCTCTCTATGCCTCCACTCCCAACCAAATGTCAACTGAAGAAAAATTGCTATATATTATAGATAAATAATATCTTTAATAATAAAATAGTTCTATGTGGGTGCAGGTGTGAGCACTCATGGTGTCCTGCCATCTTCCTTTAAGACAGGGTTTCTGGCCGGGCGTTGGTGACGCACGCCTTTAATCCCAGCACTCAGGAGGCAGAGGCAGGCGGATCTCTGTGAGTTCGAGGCCAGCCTGGGCTACCAAGTGAGTTCCAGGAAAGGCGCAAAGCTACACAGGGAAACCCTGTCTCGAAAAACCAAAAAAAAAACAACAAAAAAAAAAAAAACAGGGTTTCTGTTTCTTTCTGAGCCTGGAACTAAGTGGGTGGACCCCAAGCCCCAGTGACCCCCTGCGCTCCCCCATCCCCCATAGCACTGGGGTTACAGGAGCATGTTCATGTCTAGCTTTTTATCTGGTTGCTGGGATCCAAACTCGGGTCCTCATGCTCGCACACATTGCTGTTATGAATTGAAGCAACTCTAGGCCAACCTACCACAACTTTTTTGTTTTGTTTTTGCTTTTTGTTTGTTTTGGTTTTGGTTTTTTCCAGATCTTGCTCTGTAGACCAGGCTGGCCTCGAACTCATAGAGATCTGCCCGCCTCTGCCTCCCAAATGCTGGGATTAAACACATGTGCCTTCCAGACTGGGGGGTGGGGGGGATGGCGCAGGTGCACACCTTTAATCCCAGTACTTGAGAAGCAGAGGCAGGGAGATTTTTGTGAGTTCGAGGCCAGCTGTATCTACAGAGCCAGTTCCAGGACAGCCAGAGCTACACAGAAAGACCCTGTGTAATCTTGAAACACAAAAAGCAAAAACAAACAGATGATGATGGCACATGTTTTATTTTGGTTTTTGGTTTTTGGTTTTTTTATTTGAGACAAGTTCCTGTGCTGGCCTCAACCTCCCCATCCCTCCTCCACCTCTCAAGTGCTGGGATCACAGGGATCTACTACTAACCTGACACAAAAATAGTTTGTGTGTGTGTGTGTGTGTGTGTGTGTCTGTCTGTCTGTCTGTGTCTGTGTGTGTCTGAGTGTGTGTGCGTGTGCACAGGAGTGTGCGCATGTACGTACCTATGTGTGCGTGCGTGCATGCATGCGTGCATGCGTATTAGAGAACAACTTGCAGAAATTGGTTCTCTCTCTCAACCCTCTGGATCCCCAGAGTTGAACTCAGCTCCTCTGGCTTTAAGGCTAGCACCTTCACTGCAGTCCTCTCCCCAGGCCCTCACTGCAGTCCTCTCCCCAGGCCTGGGGTTTTTATTTTGATTTGTAGCTTTTGTTTGTTTTTGTATGTAGTACCTGTGAATGCATGTTTTTCTGTGTGTGAGGGTGCCTAGATGTCTGGGTTTGAATGCACATACGTGCATGTGCATGTGGCGGCCTAAGGTGATGTTGGGCGTTATACCTGATTGTTCTCCCACCTCATTATTCATGAGGCAGGGTCTGTCCTCAAACAACACTCACCGACATGACCAGTGTCCCTCGTGAGCTTGCGCTGAAGACCCTCACTCCACTTTTCAAGGCTGGAATTTACAGGTAAGCCACTTAAATGGGTTTTGGGGATCCAAACTCTGGTCTTGACAGTCCCCCAGACTTTTTTTTCTTTTTTGAGACAGGCCTTGAACTCATGACCCTTCCTCCTTGTAGTCTGCCACATACTGGGATTTATAAGCCTCTGTCATTATATCCAGCTTGTATTTTTCTTTCTTTCTTGTTTTTTGTTTGTTTGTTTGTTGTTGTTTTTTTAAATTTTGTTTTGTTTTTCGTTTCTTGGCTTTTTGTTTTTGTTTTTCGAGGCAGGGTTTCTCTGTGTAGCCTTGGCTGTCCTGGAACTGGTTTTGTACACCATGTCGGCCTTGAACTCATAGAGATCTGCCTGCCTCTGCCTCCCGAGTACTGGGATTAAAGGCTTGTGATACCACCACCTGGCATATTTTGCTTTCTTATTAAACACAGCTCTTATTATCTCTATTGCCTGGCACCACACATAGAAGACACTCATAAATATTTGTTGAATAAATGAAAAAAATCATTTTGAGGGAGAAGGGTGTAGCACAGCAGTTGAGTGTTCACCCAGCGTAGCGGAGCACTAGGTTTAGTCCTGGTAGCGGAAAAAAACCAGAATCACTTTCAGCTTCAAATGTTTTGCTTGTCACCATCATAGCTGACATAAACGGGACTGCATGCTCCCAGATACCGCTGCTGGGGGGTTGGGGGGGTGAACTGGTGCCGCTCTGCAGAGAGGTTTTGTAGTCTGTTTTAAAGCCTTGGAAAGGCGTTTCGCGTTTGAGCCAGTAATTTTCATTTGGTGGTATCAGGTATGGTCAGTGTAGCTGTGTTCTAGGAGACGGGCTCAGGGGTGTTTTCAGGCACTGAGGCTGTAGCTTGGGTGGGATAACAAAGCACTTGCCTAACTAAGGGCAGGACCCTGGGTCCAGTTTCCAGGACGAGAAAAACAAAACAAAAAAGGCTTGTTGGGAGCTGGGCTTGGTGCTTGCTCCCCGTGGGGGTTAGGAGACTACCTATAGAAGTCAGTTCTCTGCCCCCACATGTGGGACTGAGGTGTTTAGGCTAGGCAGCAAATGCCTTCAACTGCTCGGCCATCTTGCCCACTCACCTTGAACTTTCGATCCTCCTTCCCTCAGCTGGGAATAGCTGAGGACCTGTACACCTGACCTGCTTTCTGTTTCTTTAAGATGTACTTATGTGTCTGAATGCCTACATGTATGTGAACCACGTACCCATGGAAGTCCGAGGGTGTTGGCTCCCCTGGAACTGGAGTTACAGATGGTAGTGCGCCATCATGTGCGTGCTGGGAATTGAACTCAGGTCCTGTGCAAGAGCAGCCAGTGCCCTTAACCACCACTGAGCCATCTCTCCTGCCCCTGACCTCGTTTCTTAATAATGAAAACTGGGGGGCTGGGGAGATGGCTCAGAGGTTAAGAGCACCGACTGCTCTTCCAGAGGTCCGGAGTTCAATTCCCAGCACCCACATGGTGGCTCACAACCATCTGTAGTGAGATCTGGCACCCTCTTCTGTATACGTAATAAATAAATAAATCTTTAAAAAAAATAATGAAAACTGGAAACCGTCTAAATGGCCAACAGCAGGGTCCAGCTGCAAAGGTGATGAAGCTTTTTTTTTTTTTTTTTTTTTTTTTTAAAGGTTTATTTATTATGTACACAGTATTCTGCTTGCATGTGTCCCTGAAGGCCAGAAGAGGGCACCAGATCCCATTACAAGTGGTTGTGAGCCACCATGTGGTTGCTGGGAATTGAACTCAGGACCTCTGGAAGAGCAGTCGGTGCTCTTAACCACTGAGCCATCTCTCCAGCCCGGTGATGAAGCTTTTACTGAGACTCCGGAGTGACGTTCGCTTCCCTCCAGTTTACTTTGTTCGTTTTGCACAACCACGCTGGGAGAAAGGCTGGGAGGGCAGGCACTTGATGTAGTTCACATTTATTGAACTGAGCTGATTCCAACAGAGTCGACAAGACACCGACGAAGCTGACTTCTGATGGCTTACAAAGTGATGGCTCTCTTTCTTTCTTTTTTGTTTTGTTTTTATTTTTGAGACAAGGTTTCTCTGTGTAGCTATGGCTGTCCTCAAACTCACAGAGCTCCGCCTGCCTCTGCCTCCCAGTGCTGGGATTAAAGGCGTGCGCCACCACCGCCCAGCTGTAAGTACTTTTCTACTTCTGTTTTCATGTTACATTTTCTTTGCTCATTCTTTTATTCCAAAGAGTAGCAAGAGCTCCTGACTGCTAAGCCATTTCTCTGCCCTTCCATCCTTCCCTTCCTCCCTCCTTCTTTCCTTCCTTCCTTCTTTCTTCCTATACTGAGGATTAAGCACAGAGCTCCACAAATGTTAGACAAATGCTCTATCACTAAGCCACACCCCAGTCTCCCAGTGTTAATTCTATCTGTTTGTTTGTTTGTTTGAGACAGGTCTCTCTCTGTTTCCAGGGCTAGCCTTGAACTCTGTGATTCTCCTGCCTCTACCTCCTGAGTCCTGAGATTGCTATTCGCTAGTATGGCCAGTTTTACAATACAAGTCTGTATGCCTGTAAATTTTACTTTGTAATCAACAGAGAACAGTTTTTGGGCTGGAAAGATGGCTCAATACGTAAAGTGCCTGCCACACAAGCGTGGGGACCTGAGTTCAATCCCCAGCACCCACAGAAAACCTGGGCGTGGAGACACGTGCCTGGAGTCCCAGCACTAGGGGAAACAGGAGGATCCTGGTACTTGCCAACCAGCTAATCTGAACAATCAGTGAGCTCCAGGTTCAGTGAGAGGCCCAATCTCATGGCTCAGAGGTTAAGAGCACTGGCTACTCTTCCAAAGGTCCTGAGTTCAATTCCCAGCAACCACATGCTGGCTCACAACCATCTGTAATGAGATCTGGTGCCCTCTTCTGGACTGTAGGCATACATGCAGGCAGAACACTGTATACATAATAAATAAAATCTTTAAAAAAATTTAAAAAATCAAAAAAAAAAGCGAAATCCACACAGGGGTCACGGCACACACCTTTAATCCCAGCACTCTTGATGCAAAGGCAGGAAAATTTCTGTGAGTTTAAGCCCAGCCTAGTCTACACAGTGAGTTCCAGGACAGCCAGAACTGTATAGAGAGATCTTGTCTCAAACAAAACAAAAAATAAAAAATAAAAACAGTGGGGAGTGGACAAGGCAGACACCCAACACTGGCCTGCACATGCACGTGCACACACAATCACACACACACACACACACACACACACACAAATACACATGCACACAAACAGAACAGGTCAATACTGTGAATCTCTTACTCTCCTCTGCTGCCCGACCATTCCGGGTGATCAGGATAGAGAGCATGGCTGCTATTTTAGTTATTTCCTTAATTTTGAAACAAGGTAGTACTGGATGGTCTAAAACTTGCTGTATGGACCAGGCTGTTCTTAGGCTTGAAGCAATCCTGTCTTTCAAGTGTTAGGATTACAGGCATATGTCACCATGCTGGGTATTCCAATATTACCATCGTGACTGAGGTTCTCATTGGGATTCTAGGCTTTCTCCTAAGGTGCGGAACTAGACAGAACTCAAACCCTATTTTTGGCTTCTTCAAATCTCTTGGTCACATCCTCCCTCATAGTCATGCATATTCCAAGGAGCAGAGTCCAATAGAAATAAACATAAAAAGCAACATTTTAAAGATAAGTTTAAAAAGAAAGAAAAGTTTAGGGAGGAGGGGTGAGAGGGGGATCTGTGGTTAGTATGTAAACTGAATAAAAAATTTTAAAAGCAAAACAAAACAAAAAGTTTATTAGCAGGCTGGAGAGATGGCTCAGTGGTTAAGAGCACTGACTGCTCTTTTAGAGGTCCTGAGTTCAATTCCCAGCAGCCACATGGTGGCTCACAACAATCTATAATGGGACCTGATGCCCCCTTCTGGCGTGTAGGCATACATGCAGATAGAACACTCATACCAAAACTAATAATGTTTATTAGTGTATGATGTTGTGTGTGAGTGCAGCACAAGCATGCCGCAGTGTGCATGTGGAGGTCAGAGGTCAGCCTTCAGAAATACCTTCCCACTCTCACCTGCAGTGGACACACATTTTTGGTTTTTGTGGGATTTTTGTTTGTTTGAGACAGGGTTTCTCTGTATAACAAACAGCCCTGGCTGTCCTAGAACTCACTCTGTAGACCAGGCTGGCCTTGAACTCACAGAGATCCTCCTGCCTCTGCCTCCCCAGTGCTGGGATTAAAGGCGTGCACCACCACGGCTGGGTCATTTTTTGGTTTTTAAGATAGGGTCTCACTACACACTACTTGAGTGGCCTCAAACTCAAGATCTTCCTGCCTCAGCCTCTAATGGTTGTATAAGTATGTGCCACACTGCCTGGATCCACAGTGACACCTCCAGAAAGGGTGGAGGAGCTTTGTCTGAAGTCCCTCCCACATACATGTAGCACACTTGTGGCTTCACGTGTTGCTGTGATCAAACCTCTTGTACCAGAGTGGCATGGACACATTACAGAACCTGAACATAACAGGGCCTCGGGAGGCCTAGGAGACCTGGAAGGACTCAGGCTCCCCAGTGTCGTGGCTAAATGTCCCTCTCAAACTCCTTTCAAATATAACTGCCTATGTTGCTTCATGAGGTAGCCGTAGTAAGGGCTGATTAGAAGACACGGTTCAAGAAGACCAAGGCCTCTTGAATGGATTGGTACTGGTGTCACTCTGGAAGTGAGCTCTCTGGGGGTGCCCTCTTGTTCACTCTTGCTGTCTCTCTGACTCATGCAGGCTCAGCCACCCTTCTGCCTCATGATGCCACAGCAGAGAGGCCCTCGCCATCTTAGGCTCCTAGCCCCTGAAGCTCTGTTGTTTATAAACATAAAGTCTGTGGCTGTTAGAGCTCATTAGAAAATGAGCAAGACCACCTGAGAATCAGAGCTCTTTTGTTACAGATAAAGTTGTGATGGGTTTTGTTTGTTTGTTTGTTTGTTTGTTTTTGAGGAATGGCTAGTGTGCTGGTAAAGCATTATCTTGGTGGAGAGGACTCTGAGGGTGTTCCCCGAGGAGAGTGACACCTTGGAGTGGGGGGGACAGTCCTAATAAGGAGGGTACCATTCCTGAGCCTTGGGGTCTGCATAGATATAAGAAGACAGAAAAAGGATGGTGTCTTCTTTCTTGGAGCCCAGACACATTCTTCATCTCTGACCTTGGACATCAGGATTTACAATAGCAACACCACTGAGGTTCTCAGACACCTTCAGCTTAGCAATGAGAGGTGTGCCGTTATTCCCTGTTGGAGTCCTTTGGACTCACTCCTAGCCATGATGCCAAAATGCTAGGTTGTCAGCTTTCAAATGGCTTGTTGTGGGGCTTTGAAGGCTCTAAGATCATGTGAGCCAGCTTCTATGGTAAGTCCCCTCACAGCTGTCTATTTGTCTTTCTCTACTGCCTCTGCCTCTGGAGGTCTCCAACTGCTGCAGAAGTCACCTGATCTCCGTAACTAAGAAAGGACTGGGGCTAGAGAGGTGGCTCAGTGGTTAAGGTTATTCTTCTAACAGTCCTGAGTTCAATTCTCAGCACCCACATGGTGGCCCACAACTGTCTATAACCATAGTCTTTGGGATCCAGTGCCCTCTTCTGATGTGCAGATGTACACTCAGACAAAACACCCACACATATAAAATACATAAAAATCTTTTTTAAAACAGAGAAGAAAGGACCTTATTTGAAAGACACAAGGAGCTAAGGGCACTCTGTTGCCACCATTTGTCAAGGACATGTTTTACTCCAGCTGCCAACTGACTGGCTTCCCTCTTCTCTGATCTGGGGGAACAGAGGACAGCTCCCCACTCTCCAGCTCAGCTCCCCATGTTCCTATGTCTCCCTGAAAGACTGTTTCTGTCACCATATTAAATTTATTTTTTTAGTATATTGTGTGTGGGTGTCTCACCTGCATGTGTGCCTGGTGCCCACAGAGACCACAAGAGGGTGTTGGATCCCTGGAACTGGAGTTACAAATGGTTGTGAGCTGCCAGGTGGGTGCTGGGAATTGAACTCAGGTCCTCTGGAGCAACCAGTGCTCTTAAGTGATGAGCCATCTCTCCAGCCCCCTGACTCCACCACTTTAAAGATTTAACGTGCCTGTGCTTGAGTGTATGTCTGTGCACAGAGTGCATGCAGTGCCAACAGAGGCCAGAAGAGGGCATCAGATTCCCTACAACTAGAGTCCCAGGTGGTTACTAGGAAGGGAACTCACAGAGATCCACCTGCCTCTGCCTCCTGAGTGCAGGGAGCAAAGGTGTGCACCACCATCACCCCGTTCCTATCCTCTTTTTTTTTTTTTTTTTTTTTTTTTTTTTTTTTTTTTTTTTTTTTTTTGGTTTTTCGAGACAGGGTTTCTCTGTGTAGCTTTGCGCCTTTCCTGGAGCTCACTTGGTAGCCCAGGCTGGCCTCGAACTCATAGAGATCCGCCTGCCTCTGCCTCCCGAGTGCTGGGATTAAAGGCGTGCGCCACCAACGCCCGGCTCCTATCCTCTTTTCTATCTTTGTTGTTATTTAGTTTAATTGGATTATGTTTA
This sequence comes from Peromyscus aztecus, assembly GCA_902168405.1. Classification (NCBI taxonomy): domain Eukaryota; kingdom Metazoa; phylum Chordata; class Mammalia; order Rodentia; family Cricetidae; genus Peromyscus; species Peromyscus aztecus. Next base: position 6,298 of record CABHPQ010162869.1, on the reverse strand, counting down.
GAGAATGCAGCCTTTGTAATATCTTCTTTTTCCCCCTCATAGTTTTTGTTAGTTTAATTCCACATCATTTCTTTTGTTATGCTGATCTGGAAAAAGATTCAGTAGTGATGCTCAACATGAGAACTGAACCCACATGGCAGCGCCAAGCACCTGGGACATGATGGGCGAATAACACTGTGAAAGAAGCACTTGGACTCCATCAAGGGGGTCGTTTCACTGTCAGAGAACAAGGCAGAAGAATGCTAAGAGACGCAGCAGGAGGCTGTCGTGGCTCAGAGCCAAGGAGACTGTCTTAGCCCTCCTCTGCTGCTAGAAGAGACACCTGTGTGTCTGTGCACCCAGTGTGTACCTGGTGCTCTCTCAGAGGACAGAGAGCATGTCTGTCGGGTCCCTGGAACTGGAGTTACAGATGCTTGTGAGCCGTCAGGGGTGCGGGGAATAGAACCAGGGTTTCCTGTAAAGCAAGTCCCCTTAACTATTCCCTAAATTAAAAAAAAAAAAAAAGGTTTTTAAAGAAAAAAATAAGCAAAAAATAAGCGGAAAAAAAAAATCTTGCCACTGAGGAATCCACAGAAAAGTGGAAGGAGAAAAGTAACTTCTCATCCTTGTCCCCAGATATCCACACATGTACCATGCATGTGCCCCCCATCTTACACACAACACACACACACACACACACACACACACATAAATAAAAAATTTAAATAAATTATATATTTTTGAAAAATATTATTTTATTATATTATTTTGCTTTTTACCCCATAAATAATTACTCATATCAAGTATATTCACGATCTGAGATGAGCTTGTGCTAGCACTGGAGAGAGGGTTGAGGCAGGTGGATTGGCAGGTTAAGGTCAGTCTGTGCTATAGCAAGATAATCTCAGAGGAAGAGAGATGGGTGGGGACATGGGGACTGAGTGGCTGACTGGTTTCAGGATTCCATCTCCATGGATGTCCTTCCTAGCCCAGTGGCACTTGTGGGACTCTTGCAGACACATCCCTGCCTCACCTGCCCTGCCTTTGATCATCTGTCTGGAAGGTCTTCTTTCTCTATTTCCATCTTCAACTTCCCCAGTCCATCTCTTTCTATCCCCTTTCTCACCCAAACCAGATGTAAGGACTTTCCCCTTTGATACCCATAAGGACCTTGCTGTTTCTTCTCACATTTGTTTTATTGGGCCTTGTATTACCAAGACTTGGGTGTTCCCAAACCTTCATTACTCTTCTCTTCCAGAGGAGTCTCTCTTTTGTTGTTGTTTGTATGAGGCAGGGTCTCATGATGTAGACTTGGCTAGCCTGGAACTCAATATGCAGACCACCTAAACATCTGCTTTATAAAAGCAAAACATCGGTTATTCAGTAAATAGTAACTGTCCATCACTGAGGACTTCCCATACTCTTCCACTATGCTAGCCTGGAAACTTTGATCTGTTTAGAAGTGGTAACAGCAGATTGCGGTATAACTCGGTATCAGTTATATGCTTGTCTAGTATGTATGTGCAAGGCACTGTGTTCCATCTGCAGCAACATGCAGCAACACATAGCAACACGCATGCTAACATGGCTGGTAAGTCTTCTCAGGTATTGTTGTGGAATACTGCTTTAACTGTAAAGATGTGTTATATTTGTTTATGTTGCAGAATATTACTTTAATCATGTAAAGGTGTGTTACATTTGTTTATGCTGCATTTGTTTAACTAGGCAAAGATGTGTCACATTTGTTTATATTGTATTTGTTGAATTATGTAAAGATATGTTGCCGAAGGCACCTTATTGGTCTAATAAAAAGTTGAACGGCCAATAGCTAGGCAGGAGAGGGATAGACGGGGCTGGAGGGCAGAGAGAATAAATAGGAGGAGGATTCTAGATTAGGGGAGAGAGAATAGAGAAGGGAACAAAGGGGAGAGAGAGAGAGAGAGAGAGAGAGAGAGAGAGAGAGAGAGAGAGAGAGAGATGCCAGGGGCCAGACACAGGCACGGAGTAAACAGGGAAGTAGGACATACAGAATGAAAGAAAGGTAAAAAGTCCTGAGGCAAAGTGTAGATGAAGAGAAACAGGTGAAAATAAGTTATAAGAGCTAGAGGGACAAGCATAAGCTAAGGCCGAGCATTCATAACTAATAAGTCTCTGTGTCATGGTTTGGGAGCTGGTTGGTGGCCCAAAAGAAAGCTGTTACATTGTTATCTTGCTATTTCTTGCTGGGTCAGTGAAACTCAATTTGCTCTAAGTTAAGAAGCTGTCTGAAAAATACTCACTCAGGAGTCAGAGGCATGAGTTCAGAGCCAGCCTGGAGTTCTAGAGCAGCCAGGGTGATAAGGGAAGACTCCATCTTAAAAGAAACAAAAAAGAATAGCCTGTTCAGTTTAACACTATAGAAAAATTTAAGACTAATTGTGTGTGTGTGTGTGTGTGTGTGTGTGTTTTGTCTGCATGTATGTATATGCACCATGTGAGTGTTTGGTGTACTGGGAGGTCCAAAGAGGGCATTAGATCTCCTGGAAATGGAGTTATGGAGGGTTGTAAACTGCCAGGTGGATGTGCACTTGGGGCCAGAGGTGTTGATCATCTGGAGCTGGAGTGAGTTGGTTGTAAGCTGACTGACATGAGTACTGGGAACTGAGGTGGGTCCTCTGCAAGAGCAATGTGAGCTGCTGAGGCGTCTGCAGACCATGCTGGAAAGCCCGTGAAAATCCATTTTAGATGTGTGCTTGCTTTGCTTGTATATATGTCTGTGCACTGTGAGCATGAAGCGCCCTCAGAGGTTAGGAGAGGGCACCACATGCCCTGGAACTGGAGTTACAGAGGGTTGTCAGCTGCCATGTGGACACTGGGGATTGAACTCAGGTCCTCTGGAAAAGCAGCCAGTGCTCTTACCTCCCAAGCTGTCTCTCTCTGCTCTCCTCAACATTAAAAAAATAATTACTGTGTATGGGGGGCTGTACATGCTGTAGCATGAGTGTGGGGGTTATGTGACGACTGAGTGGGGTCAGTTCTCTCCTTCTACGTTTACATGGCTGTTGGGGATCCAACTCACATCGTCAGGTAGCAAGAGCCTTTGTGTGCTGAACCATTTTCTCAGCCCTTTAATTTTGTTTGTTTGGTTTAGTTTTTTTGGGGGTGGGGAGACAGGGTCTCTCTACATATTTCTGGCTGTTCTAGAACTCAGTATATAGATCAGGCTAGCCTTGAACACATGGAGATCCACCTGCTTCTGCCCTCCTGAGTGCTGTGATCAAAGGCCTGTGTCACCAAACCCAGCTAAATGTTTTTTAAATTGGGTGTTGTAGCACATGTCTGCAATCCCGGTCCCGTGGGCATGGAGGGAGGAATATGGAGTGTTTGAAACTGAGTTATGTAGCAAGACCCTGTCGAGGAAAAAAAGAGGAAAAAAAGAAAAGAAAAAGTCCAGTGCTTGCCTAGCACACACACGAAGTCCTGGGCTCAACAGACGTAGTACATAAACCCGGCCTGATGGCACATGCCTGTTGTTAGCACGCTCAGCCACACACCAGTTTCAAAGTTGACAGAGTGCCTTGTCTGTAAAAACCGGATTCCTATGATATTACAGCTACCTTTGCTAAACTGTCATTGGTCAGCCACAACAGGAGGGGGATGTTTGCTGACACACTCTCTCATTGAACCAACAGCTCCAGGAAGAGAGACCACAGAGCCACAGGAGCCCCCCACAGCTGCATCCCCTTCCTCATTCCCTGGTCTCTGTATAAACTCCAAATACTCTTCTTCCCTTGGTAGGACCCCCATGCCTGGGGAAGGTTCTTCTCCCTCATTGTGTGTGCTAATAAGTACAGCCTCATCTGTTGAGGTCAGACTCTGGCCTCTTTCCTGCCTTTTGCCTCTTTACTCTGTGCTTCAAAATCTAACAAAGGTCAGCCTGGGCTACATGAGATCTTGCCACACCCGCACCCACACCCACACCCCACCGAAAGACTGGCAAGAGATGGTTCATTTGGCAAAAGTGCTTTCTGGTCAAATCTGATGACATATGAGTTCCATCCTGGGTCTCATGGTAGGAGGGAAAGGAGTTGTCCTCTGATCTTTGTGAGTATGTCTTTGCTTGTAAACACACACACACACACACACACACACACACAAATTTTTAGTTTTATTTATTTTCATGTATATGAGTGTTTTGCCTGTGTGTATGTCTGTGTACCTCATGCATGCCTGGTCTCCTCAGAGGCCAGAAAAGAGTATTGGTCAGGTCCCCTGGGATTGGAGTTACAGATGGTTCTGAACCTTCATGCGGGTGCTAGGAATCAAACCAGGATCCTCTGCGAGAACCGCAAGGGTTCTTCCACTCCCCCACCCCCATTTATTTATTTTTTTTTAAAGAAAAAAGGAACAAAAACCATGCTACTGGGGAAGCCAAAGATTAGAGCCTCTCCCCAACCTTGACTACCAAAGGAGTGCTTCTCAGAGACCCTAAAGATCAGAAAACTCTGAAGTTAATCAGCTAGGCCTGATGAAATGTCAGGGTCAGAGAAAACATTGCTGAGCACAGAAGTAAGTGCTACAGCCTGGGCTACATAAGACCCTGTTTCAGAAGACCATCCAAAACTCAAAACTAGCAAATGCTCAAGAAAGCTGATACAGCTAAAAACACTGCAGCTAGTTTATAATGGTTAAAAGCTGGCAAGAGAGGAGGCTTCTCGATTTTTCTGCTTTAGTTTTTTGTTTTTGTTTTTGTTTTTTTCTTGAGATGAGGTCCCATGTAGCATAGGCAGCCCTTGAACTTCTGATTCTCTGGCCTCCACCTCATCTTCCTGCCTCTACCTCCCAAGTGTTGAAATTTCAAGTGTGCCACCAATCTATCCTGGAACTCACCATGTATCCCAGGCTAGCCCCAAACCCACAGCAATCTGTTTGCCTCAGCCTCCCAAGTGCTGGAATTACATGTGTGAGCCACTGCACTCAGCTGCACAGGTTTACTTTTTTTTTTTTTTTTGGTTTTTTGGAGACGGGGTTTCTCTGTGTAGCTTTGGCGCCTTTCCTGGAGCTCACTCTGTAGACCAGGCTGGCCTCGAACTCACAGAGATCCACCTACCTCTGCCTCCCGAGTACTGGGATTAAAGGCATGTGCCACCACCGCCCGGCTCACAGGTTTATTCTTGTTCTATGGCAAACCAGGATCTCCCTGGAACAAGCAGCTGATACTAAGTGGACCTGGGCTATGACTGTAAAGAGCTGAATTAAAGGGCCTAGACTTGCTCTTGATATACATACGTAATAACATTAAGGACAGTATCTGATTCACTCTGTCACAGTGCCAGGCACCATCAGAGCTCAGTAAATAATTATCAGACAAATACAATGACCACCCAACACTCTGAAGACAAATATTACCCTTTGGTATACTGTGGACAGTGTTTTCCTGCTCATCTTTGAACAACAAAATGGTTAACTTAGCTGTAGGCTTTATGTGACAGATTAGTTAAGGAGAACCCTCCTCCCAGAGTAGTGATGCCTTGAAACTGTCATCCAATTAATTCCACGAGCGAGCACTCCAGGTTAGGAAGGGCTGGCTGCTGATTTGATTTTATCTGTCTTTTAAGACTCATCTTTGATCATTCTTCATTCCAGCTGGACTTCCTTTCCCCATCTTCCCCTCTCCATTACTAATGGTGCTGGATCAAGTTACCTCATTATTCCTTAATTTATTTATGAAAAGGCTGAGGTTAAAGAAAAGAAGCAAAGAAGCAAAGCCTTGGGCCCTTCGGGAACTTTCTGTAAAAGCTTTTCTTTCCTTTTCCTCTCCCTTCAGCCAGATACAATTTCTCATCGTTATACCTGGCAAGCTGGAGTAGTTTTTATTTACAATTTCTCATCGTTATCCCTGGCAAGCTAAAATAGTTTTTTATTTACAAACTTATATAAATAAACCTTTCTCTGGCTGGGTGGAGGCCATCTGTATGGGCTAAGTCTGGTCTGTTCATTCCCAGTGGATTAATCTATCAACAAGAACTCACTTACACAGAGCAAGCTGCTTTCAGAACAGCACAGTGATCCTGGACAAGCTGGCTACCTTGCCATAAAACACTTGAGGGAGAGAAGTATTTTTAAAATTTAAATTTTATTATTACACAGTAATCTGTGGGTGAATCAATTTTGATAAAATGGAAACACAGGAATATGTAGAGGATCAGTGAGTTGGCTCAGTGGGTAAAAGTACCTCCTGCCAAGCCTGAGGATCCAAGTTGATCCCTGGTACCCAAGCTATTTTCTGACCTCCACATGAGCACAAACCTCCAGAGACAGGGGGTTGGGGAGATGGCTC